>CAJUYG010002460.1:0-12972 GCA_910591675.1 Galerucella calmariensis | reverse complement strand
CCCGTATAGTAGGAAATGCAAAATGATCAATCAACAATACCGTAAAAGGAAACAAAGTGACTTTTTTGCCTTGAAGTTTTTTTTATAAAAGATAATAAACTGCAGAAAGGTTTTGTGAATTGTAATTTTTTTTGTAACGTATTCATTAGTTTCAGGAATATTGGTTTCCCCTTTCTTAGTGTCTGCCGAAAGAGAGGTGAAAAACCGGCGAAGCATGTATATCAGTTGAATTAGCACATTTTTTTGGTTGTTTTTAATGGGTTTTTTAGTCACCAGGGGAATGAAACAAATGAGATATGTCGGTTAATTAAGACATGACTATGGGATTCATCTACATTATAATTTCGGTTAATTCTACAAAAAGAATTTGATATATCATGATATATAGTATACCTATATATGAAGAAAATAAGAACTAAATTCATTATTGACAATTAATTGAATATCTAAAATAGGTATTTAAAACAGGAAATGAAGCATTTTGGCTCGAAATTTTTTTTGTCCAACATGGAATTGTCATGCTGCTGTACGCTAAAACCTTCTAAGGAAAAAAATATGGTTTACATTTTTTTCGTAAAATTGTTTTTCGAATTATTCGCCGTTGAAAGTAAGTTTTTCGACGAAAAAATAGATGTTTTGAAAAGGTTTTTTTTGCGAATAACTCGACAAATATGCATTTTATAGAAACTGTGGAGAGCAAAATTGTAGCTGTTGAAATAACAATCAAAATTTCCTTCTCATAATCTTTCTACAACCAATACGAGATCGAGATACGGTATGTTAATAGTTACCTTTTTTTCATCAAATGTATAATTTGAAAGATTTAGAGGGAAACTTGGAATCTTTCGAGAATTTTTAAAGTGTATAATTGGGCCTTTCAAAAAAAAGTCTAGCATGAAAATTGGACGATTTATGATAAAAAAAGGTCTCTTTTCTACGAAAAAATCAGTAAAAACCACCCCCTAACTATCCCCTAATTAAAATTTCTCTTCACCCTTCTGTGATTCTCTTTTTATGTATTACCAATGCATCCAAGTAGTTTGACAAATTTAAATTTCCTAATTTTAGAAAAATTGGAGTTTAAAAAAACGAATTTTCGCAATTTCCTATTTTTCTCCATTTTTTTCAAAATAACTCCGAAAATACTGGAGATACGAAAAAAATTATAGAGTACCAAATTGTAGCTTTTTAATGACTACCTAAATGAAGAGGCGCCCCTAGTCTTTGCGTAGTTTCTCTATATTTATGCTTCACCAAACTACATAGAATAGGCTGCTGAAAATTTGACAATAAAAATGTCTGTTCATATCGCTAGTACCGGCTTGATTTCGGTAATGTTCAAAGGAATATCCTCGGTATATCGGGCAACACTTTTATTCAAATTGGTTTATGTGTTGTTGTAGATATCCAGCACATGCACCAGACCATAATCATATCTTTTTAATTGTTATTATTAATGACTTTTGGGCCATTTATCTAAAAGTATGTCATCGTAGTCAAACATTCTCGATAAAAGCCAGTCAGCAACGATCTGAACAAGCCAATTTTATTTCAGCAAGGTCGCTTATGCCACGGTTAGGTTTGTGGTAAGTAGGTCTATAAAGCACTCCACTACAACTCTTCGATCTACAAGTTTTTAATAACAAATCAAACAGTATAGTCAACTTTAAAGTATTTACCAAAGAAACTACACACTTTGTGAAATTAAATTCTAATTAAAGTTAAAACGCTGATTATTTATTGTCACGTAGCTTAATCCATGCTATTAACAAACACATATTTTTCAATAGAAAATAAAATAAAATGAATTGTCTTTTGAACAAAGATAACTGCAGCATAAAATGGATGTGAAACTCGTTAAAAGAGACAATTTAATTGATAAAGTTGAACATGACGATGTATATTTTTGAAGAATTTGTTGTAAGAAAGAAGAAAATAATAAGTTTTTGTAAAACTTCTCAAATTTGGAGCCTCGACTAGAATTAAAAGCAGATTATTTACCTAAAAAGCAAGATGGCTGTTCGTAAGCGTTGTTATAACTTTAGCCAAGTAAGCAAGTGCTTAATGGAGCCAAATGTGTTTAGTGTGACATTACGTCTTCCAAAATTATTAAGCCTTTAGAATCTCAAATTTTGATTGAAATTGAATGATCAGTGGATCAGTATCAAATTAGTGACTTATTTAACAGTATTGAGATTGGTGGTACATATTTTCTATATATCTTGCTTCACTTATGTTACATCTTAATCTGCCAATAATAAGTCTAAAATGTGTGGTGTACGTGAAAATCAATCCATTGAGTGTAGATGCTGAGACGCTGAGACGCGTTGGAAACATGCAGTCAGGAAGGTGCATGATACACTACACAGACGAAGCTGATGCTGATATAGAAACAGGAGACCCAAATGCAATGTTCACGCCTCGTTGTGGAAACTTTCATCCGTATTCCAGACATGAACATCGATATGGGGTATAGAAACCAAAAGATTCTTAAACTATACAGGCAGCACTGAAATATTTGGCATGTCTCCAGATCCGATATGGATCCCGGTCACAAGAGTGTTGTAGGCAATGAAACGGCAGATAACCTAGCAAAGCTACGGTCTTAAACTGCCTTCACTGGTACTGAATATCAAAAATATCAAAAACAGCTGCACGCGCGGCAACTCCTGGTCTAAAAAGGGAAGATTTCTCCAAGAAAGACCTAGTGAGAAGTCTAAATGCTTAGGTTTCGAGGATTCCAAGCCTCTGATCGAGCCGAGCTAATCAATCAATAGATGCTGGTGACCACAAGCAAGATTCTAGAAGTGATTTATGTACTGTTGGTACCTGATTTTCTATAGTTTTATTTTAGTTATAAGAAAATATACAATTTAATATTTTTTGTCCATTTATTGAAAGTCTCGCTACGACTATGCCCCTTACATTTCTTTGTGACCCCTACGGCACTGATTCTCTACGATTTGGTCTGTTGGTGGTAGCATTTATCTCGAAAAAAAAATATATTTTTTTTACCAACATATAATCATTCAAGTGACGTTGTCAACTCCTTCGTTACAGCTGTTTTTCATTTAAGAAAAACAGTACCTCACGAGAAAGCAATTAAAGAAGGTAATGAGAGTGCACGTTGGAATTGAACAAATTCTCTAATTATTTTCACGTAATGACACAGATCATTTAGTTGATACGTCTAATGAACTAAAACCATATTTTAAAAACCGGATGCGAAGGCGAATGTCGATTTTGGAAAATAATTGGAAGAAGACCATTATTTTCTTTTTAAATAATTATATTTTTGTCAGATGCTATATAATTTTGAAGATGTATTGGTAAGGACCACGAAAATTACGTTTTTATAAAAGATTCGTGTAATTCCAGAGTGACTTCTTTAGTTTAATCAATGTATTGTCTATTTTAAAAGCATAATAAGAGCAATTCTCTAAAAAAATTTTAAGACTAGGTCATTGTTATCTTTCTACAATATGCGCCGTCATAAATAAATTTCTTGCTTCCACAACATTCATTACAGCAGGTAGTGTAAAATTACATATTTTGTTTGGTCCACTTGTACGATTTTCCTATAGGTGAAGATTTAAACATTTTTAATAGCGGAAACTTCGTCAAATATAACGGAATGTCGTTAAGTTTTAACCATCTTATAGAATAACCCCAATGTCCCATTAAGACTTCTGTTGAAACTCTTAATTCAGTTGCCTATTTTTTCCAATATTATATTGTTACGAACTCACTGATTCTGAAGCCGGTCCTGTCGCAAACTATGAATGCGACCTTTCTAGAAAGGTTCTTTCGCAGGTAATATCGAGACTGTTGTCGAACAGCGTAGAAGGCGATGAATTCAAGAAAGTTCTAGAGATTCGAGGGACTATATATACGCGGAATTTCGAGTGAGTCAGGAGTTGTTCAGTATACAGTGAATCGGTAAACAGTTTCAGTATACAGTGAGTGAACAGAAAGTGAATATAAATAGTATTGAAGATAAATTAGGACAATTATCATACCGAGTGTAGATAAATTAATAGACATTAAGTAGTGTGTATATAAATTAAGTTTATTATAGTGTGTAAGTGTTTCTTTAATAAATAAATAGTAATTAGCCATAGTGAGCTTATAATTTTATCCCACGGTAAAAACAGTTCAAATAAATAAGAAAAACATTACAATATTGTTTTCGTCCAGTATGCCTGACGATAATAATCATTTGCCTTCTAGATATATCCTATATCAATGTTGAACTGGGTATTTTATTGGATTTTGGCCTGTACACTTCTATAACAGTCCTTTTTAATGTTTTTGAGCCTTCTGTGTACGAGTGGCATTCTTTCCAAGACTGGAGAAGGTATTTGCATTCCAGTTCTTCTTGTTGCTTAATTCCGTACCGAGTGAAGTTGCTTACACTTATATGGACGAATATTCAATATTTGTTAACAATGCAACAAAAAACATGTCAACTATGTGGCCATTCTAGAATTTGTAAATCTATAGCTTAAGATGAATGAATTATGGATAGTTAATTTACAGTGGTGCAAATGAACTACTGCGTATTTTCTTACGATAGTATAAGTCTTAGATAACAAGCCCTTTAAAAATTTTTGTCTGAAATAGAGAAATAGGGATATGATACAGATGGTAGAAATAAATAAAATAAATAAAAATGCGTTTTTAGTTATATTTGGAGACAACGAAAGAGACAATGCTGTACCTAGTTTTAGTAGAGTTTAGTTTTAGTAGTAGTACAGCGATACTAATCAAATCGAGGTTCAGAAGCGGATAGGTTAACCCTTAACTACTAAACATACGTCTCAGAGACGGCACTACCTGATCCGATTCGTCGAATGACCCCTCCCTTTCAATTCTCGATTTTGTTCTTCTACGTAATTTATCACCCTACTACACTCACTCAATAGGAATAGACTGAAGTTGATCGTGGTGCATCATCTGGTTTTTAAGAAATTTTTAGCGAAAGATAGATTGCCGTCTCGTAGACGTATACTTAGTGTTGACGTAACAATAAAAGAGTGAAAAAAGAGATGATAATATTCCTGAAACTAGAGTCGAAACATTGGAAAAAAGAAAAAATTGTTCCCTTTGCTCTTATCGAAAAAAAAAGAAGAACTGCATATGTTTGTTACGAATGCCAGAATCCAATTTGTCTAGAATGTGCGAAAAAAATGTGTCCGGATTGTGCATCAAATTCTTGATTTTCATGTTTTGTCAATTTTTTCAAAAAAAATATTTTTGACTAAATTTTTGTGCTTGATTTTAGTTCGACTCTTTTTGTATCCAAATTAATAATAATTTCATAGATTGTCTAAGAATTTCAATTTGATTTCAGTACTTCAAAAGATCGATGTAAAAAATCAGAATTTTCCATTCTTCTTCGAGAAAATCTGATTTCCACTGAATATTGAATTTTTATTCCATTTCTACGCATGATTTTCACCTCTGCAATGACACAGAGAAGAAATAAATAGTTCATAAAGCAAAAACTATGAAAATTTAAAATTATGTGCCTTTTTGAATATAGCCGTCTGTGAGACGTATAGTTAGTAACAACGTTTCATATTTGATACGTTAGTAGTTAAGGGTTAAATTAGGATGGTTGACAACTACATATTTCATTAAAATTTGAATCAACCAAAACTGAATATCTGATCATAGATACCAGCAAACGCCATAAATCAACAAAAAGTAAATAAAATTCTTGAAAAAAACCTCTATAATTTTTGTCCCATATATTTTTATTATCGTGCAAATCATAAAAATAAAAATGTGAAAGAAACTAAAAAGGGAAAACGAATCCTGATACGAAACGTAACATCTTTTTATAACTGTTTTTAATGAATTCAAAACGACTGTAACGCTTTTCAATCGCAAATATTTTCTGCAGATATTGCTCTCAAATTCGATTTCAGATCGTTTTTATTGCCTATTTTCCGTCTATTGATGCTTCAAACACTGTTTGTCGTGATATATAAGAAGTTTCTGAATTTCATTTTTATACATTTTGTATACAATACATCGGCGTATCTTAAAACAATTTTTATAGGGACAATTTATAATAAAACAGAGACGAATTTCAAGTACATTGTAACAGAAGTAATTAATAACAATCCAGACATACATATTGGTATTAGTTTGAAACTATATCCAATACAAGTAAATTTTTGGCATTTATCCAACTATATTATAAAATCTCGAATCTACTTCAGACATACACTGAGTCCACTTTTTTTTCAATATAAATGGATATGATCGTATATTTGAACGTAGTTTTCAGTTATGATCAACTTTTTCTCATAGTATTTTTCGATATTGTCAAATTTAAAGGTACTTTACTCTTGAGTAAAATTCACATTTTTTGACAAACCTCATATAATACTGAAAAAAAATTTATATCTGATGATTGCATTTTAGATTTTAGAACATGCAATTCTTTTTATGAAGAATAAGTTTTTTTCCTAAAATTAATAATAAAAAAGTTTTCCATATGTGTACACAGTGTACAACAATTTTTTTTTTATTGGTGAACCATTTTACCTATTTAAAAGCACGCCTCAGCGTGGTTAAATCGAACTTTTTAGCACGCGCGTGTTTTAAAGTTACCGTGGCAACATCAACAACTCGAGAAACGAAGTCTAAATCTATGGTCTAAATCATGTCTAAATGTCAATTTTTCTATTATTGATTTGACAGGAGTAGTTTGTAACGTCAAAACTTTTATTCGAACGATATTTAACAATGTCAAATTTATAAATTAAAATGGAAAGTGCCGTTGATATTGTTTGAAATATTAATATTTCCATTTTTCAAATCTTAGGAAATGGTATTTAAATTAATACTATTGACATTCACAGAACTCAATAAGGTTGAACTTCCATCAAAATACAAATTAGTTTATGTTTTTCTCATTTCCATGACAACGCAAGGTGTACATCATATACGTCATGAATTCAACCATTTGACATTTAGTTGACGTTTCCATCTATGATTTCCATTTCTTGTTGTCGTAGTAGTTATAGACCGGTATTTATAATTTCAAAGTGCACCAATAAAAAAAATATCGTAAAGTATTCGTGGATAACTGGTCTTTAAAACACTTGCTCTATTCCAAAAATCGCGCGTGTTTTAAAGACCTTAATATCCACTTATACATTAATATACTAATAACCAGAACAGAAACCTTATCAAACCATTTCTTATGTTTTGAAATTAATGCTGTTTGGGAATTTTGATTGGAAAAAATTATTTTAGTTTCATTGTTCATTATATCAGCTAACAATTCAATAACATAGTTGAATTGAGACCTCTCCACCTCTACAGCTGGGTACACACCTGTGGGCACAGGACAAAATCTCACCACACACACGCGGGCGTGCCCAGTGGATGAGCATTAAGACAATAGAGATACTACAGATAGAGGCAACAAGCCATATGGCGCTGGATAACTGGAAATGTCCGTCTAAGCTCCGGTGAGAGAGAAAGAGATAGACGATCAGAGGTTTTTCTGTATTTGTTTGTGTATATATAGCATACACGCTATTAGAGAAAGACAGCTACAAACCTCCCACTTTCTATCTCTTACATGCTGTCGGGTTCAGAGCTGGCTTGTTGCTCCTATTTATAGCATCTCATTGATTAAGACCGGTATATACTTGACATGACATGATTTGAATACACACGAATATACAAATGGGGACTATAGGTTCATTCCAGCTGGCGATATAATCGTTCTAGGTATAGTGACAATACTATCGTCCGCGCAAATGCTGTATTTCAAGTACTTTATACTGCGCAAACTCTAATTTGGGATGGACAAATCAACTTTATCCCTCCTTCCAGGAGGTACATTATCTATACTGTCCAAGAGCAGGCCCAAAAATGATAATATAAACAGATAGAACGCGAAAAAAATATAGCGCTTGCGCTGGTTGGCCAATACCTATAGTATCGTTCTTGGGACAGTACAAAAACTACCTCTGGAAGGCGTGATAAAGTTGATGTAACCATCCCAATGCCAGTTGCAAGTTGAAACAAACCTTATTCATTCGCATTGTATCAGTGAATGCAGTATGGCTCGCGCACGACTTTGTGCGCGCATAGGTCGATCAAGTACTATCGGTTTTCGGTGCTCGCTCAAAAGAAAACATTCAGTGTGGACGTTTTATACCAAATTGACGACATTTTTCCATCTCCCATCTCCTACTGTAAACGGAGGGAATTCTGAACGGTGTGTTCTCAAATGTCTACTGGTCTGGTAATTCCAAATCAATCGCCGAAGCTACAGCACGTGTTCGTCTTCCTTGCCGGTATATAACTAATCAAAGTAAGAAGTAGTCGAGGGGAAGAACACGTGCTTTACTTAAATTTGCGTCGCATAGAAATTGATCAAGAGAAATGGAGGATGTTTGTGCACTAGTCAAAAATCTTCCTCCCAACTGAACTTAGTGTTGAAAAGGTGAAAAAATAATCGGCTGAGATTGAATAATATTTTTCCTTGGAATTGCTAAGAAGTATTTGTTTTCTTGAAAAAATCCCATAATATCAAGAAAGAAAATAAAAATTAATAATAATAGTTAGTATGAATTCAAAAAGTCTTAATATATTTGATATCGACATCCTTCAAATATCCGCCGCTGAGGTAAAAGTGAAAACGCTGGAAATACAATCTATATATTTTTACGCACCTTATATAAGGAGCGTTGTTGGTTGATTGCGTTTAGGTTATCGAATTTAAAATTCGGATATGAAGATGGGATTGAATGTCTATTTGAGCAGAAAATTGTGTTTTCTTTATAAAAGTTTTTCGATTTTTTTTTCAAATAATTGTTTTGTAAACAAAATAATATAATGTAAGCAAAAGAGCTTGACTAAATTTTGCGATTTCAGATCGTTTGTAGATTGTACCTCTAATGTATGGATTCGGTCCCAGCCACCTGTTGTTAAACCAAATGAAAAACAGGTAGTAAAACTAATTTAAAAATTTGATATATTTATTACATTGAAATATTATTGTAAAGGTATACATTTTAGGATTTAAAAAAAAGGTAAAAATAAAATAGAAACACATATACATAAGATATATTATATATATACATATACAATTAATTATTAATAGAACAATAAAATGAGATACATTTAATGAAAAAAAATCGACTTATTTTTCCTTTTTCATATTCGTCAATTTTTTTTGCTATGAAATTTTCGCGATTTTTTATTTTATTATTTCGCGTTTTATACATAATATGTGTACTTTGCATTTTAACATAGGTCTCCATTTGAAATTCTTTTAGTTTTTCAATAAAAACAAATATATTCGGGTGGGCTTTATAAAAAGAATTATTAAAATGGCTATGAAAGGATTCACAGGCATTCGTAGTGCGAGTAAGATCCGCTGAATTTTTTGCCCAAAGGGATGGAGGAAATAAAGATTCTTCAGATATATAATTTTCAATTAAATAATCGCAATATTTTTTTATGTTTTCCTGGTCTGGTGCTATTGAAAGCAAATCAAAAATAAAACAATCACTCACATCCCTAGGAGGTAATAGTAGTTTGTGCAACTAGTGTGGATATGATGGCCATATCGCACGAGGACGAAGTTTGAGCACGACGCTGAAGGCGGAGTGCTCAATCGTTCGAGTGCGATATGGACAATCCACACGAGTCGAACAGTATATTTTTTCTACGACCCATTCAAGAAAAAATCTAGAAAATAAACATTTGAATAAACTGTAAAATAAAATTTTCAACAATTTTATTCATAATAGTACCAATTCAATTTTATGTTTTCACTAATTTTTTGTGATAAATGTACAGTTCTTAAATGTACAATTTTTATAACATTACGGTTTCCCTTTTTAAATATGCGATGCTGTTATAAATAGATGTTGCCCGTCGGACTCCCGCACGAAGGGTACAGTATCTTTATTTATAAGAATGAATATTCTGCTAAATATTTCAAGCGTCTGCCTGTTGTAGTTATCAATATTGAGCAGAATAATTATTTTAAAATAAAATTAACAATTGAAAAAAAGATTTCTTTATTCGGAATTGAACCCGCGGTCTACCGCATGAGAGTCTGGTGTGTTGACCACTCGGCTACCGAGACTTATTATCGGCGAACCTCAGAAGTAGTACATAGTGTCATAAGAACTAACGTCAATCGGTAGGCACTCAAATACCCATTTTATTCTGTTTTTAGTATTTGTTATTAATTTATAAAGTTTATTTCATTCAACTTTATTTTTATGAACAAATATTCTTGATCCAGTGCTTCTGGGAGAGACTTCTTTTGACAAGTTATTTTGACGTTTCTTTAAATTGAAAAAAAGATGAGTGACGAGTACTAAACGCGAATGCTGATTGGTGGTTTTCATATACGTTCTAGGATGTATATAAAATCATATACGTTCAGTTAACCGATATGGCCTACATTTCCATTCTCTAAACTGTGCAGGAAATGGATAATATACATGTGGGTGTAGAAAAATACGTTAAAGCAAAGGTCATCCTTAGCCATCTACCAACTTCAGAAGATTCCTCGCTGTACATTGATATTAAACCACATTTTTGTATTTTTTTATACCATGACTGTGCAAGGTGAAATCGACAGCCAATAACATGGGCTTTTGGCCAAACTTTTTGAATAGCAGTATGAATACCTATTTCAAAATCTATAACTGCCTCAGTGATATGTAAGCTAGTAGAGTGTTTTAAAGCGATATCTTCGAGAATATTAAATAATTTTTGATAAGTTGAACTACATTTATTAGGCAACAATGAAAACACTAAGGGAATGTAGTGTCCATTAAAATATCCATGTATAGTAAAGAATTGGCAAAAAAATTGTGGACAATAATTAAATGTGCCGTCTAAATAAATTCGATTAACTTTTCCCAAAAATTCAATATTTGACTTGCATGAAAATACAACGATCTGGTCTATTTTATTACTAAATAAGATAAATGGTTCACCAGTATTTGTTCCAATGTTTTTGTTTTTTAAAATATCGAAAGTTTCATCGATGTTTTTTGGCAATGCCGGCTGCATTTTCCTACGGGAGCAGTACATATACCTTCTAATATTTGCTACGTCATTTGTTGTAATGGTTGATGGCAGATTCTCTTGAAGTACACGACGAATAATTTTTGCAGGCTTTTCGGACAAGTCTTCAACTGCCTTGCGTTTGCAAGAAGAGCTTACAATTTGGCGATTCAATTTTTCTATATTTGCGCTATGACAATGCTCTTCAACATGTTTTGTCAAAGTTATATCTTTCGATTCACCCAAACTAAGTATATATGATTTACACTTTTTATTTGTACATATCCAACGCCTTTCTCCACTTTTTAAGCACTTTTGAAAACTATATTTAAAGTTATTTATCACTAACATTTGTTTTCCTTTTTCACTTAAAATAATATTTATATTCATTTTTAAAATGTTTAAAACAACAGACAAATTGATCTGAAATATGAAATGCACTCGATGAAATATAAACAATGAATGAAATAGTATTTAATTTAAACATTCAGATACAATAAAAAGAGGGAGGATTGGATTTCCGAAAAGAGGTACATTTCCCCGAAGAATATCTTCAGGTAGTTAAGTACCATTGGGACCCAATACGCCTATAGATAAAGGGATTAAAATTTACACATTTTAATCTATGACCTGCCGGGACCGAATCCATCCACACCGGTGGTGTTAATCTGTGAAATATCAAATCTGCCCTTTCTCTTCATCAGTACTGAAGAGATTCATTAATTTGGGTTACTTGAACTGAATTTTGTACCATTACAATAATGAAAATTTATAAGGTACTCATTATTACAGACTCACTATTCAACACTTGAAATAAAAAACTGTGCAAGCCCAAAAATGTAACTGGTCCTACAATACCTACACCAGTAAAACATTTTTTACATAGGACAGACACACTTATTATAAACACACTATCCCAGAGAACAAGTTATGGAAAAGCAAACAATATAAGTACGAGTTTCCACGGTTGGGAATTTATTTGATTTATAAACAGCTCGCATTTTCGCAATATTCACCATTCCTTATCATATTGTTGTTTATGGGCGCCGGGTCATATATGTTTTGAATGGTGGAGTTTTCATAGAAAATGAAATATTCAAATAGCAACACTAAAAATGCTACTTTGAAAACAGTGTAAAATGAAAACTATGAAGAATATAATTTTAAACCAAGATGTTTTGCGGTTGAAGGTGGAGATGTCGCTGTTATCCGTTTTTAACGTCTCCTTTACTTGAGGATATGTATTGATGTGATTTCAGTGTCGTCTTCGGTCCAGGATTGTCCTTTCAGAGCTCTTCGACGGAGAATACGCCGGTTTACCTTCTAATTGCAAACCTGAATGGTTGGTTATATCTTGTAGATATATCAACCCCGTTCATCTTGTAGTGTAATTCAATGTCTGTCGTGGCATATAGCCAGAGACGTAGTTGTTGCTTCTTACTAAACGATGTGTTCTTTTTCAAGGCGTTATAATAGTATTTAGTTATTACCTTTGACATCTATTGATAACTCGCTTTACTAAAAAGACAAATTTTCACAGGGAACTATAATTAAGTATAAAGATTACTGTTGAACCGCTACTTTCTAACTTTAACGCTCTGTATCTCGAAAACTAGTCAAAGGACACTTTTATAGAAAAATAAAAACAAACGTTATAAGTTTCCAAGATCCAAAAAAAAATTAACAGAGATTAATTTGGCATAAGTCCTTAATAGTCTGTTTATTCAATAATATCCTAAGCTTCTAAAGTTGACGAGATGTAATTTTATATAAAACTATAAAAAAATAAATGGCTGTCAATAAGTTTAGATATTTGGAAAGCCTCAAAGAAATCACTGTTGACAGTCGGAAGCAATAAAATTATTTATTGATTAAAATGGATATACAACATAAATCGTGGAGTGTTAT
>CAJUYG010002459.1:16583-31940 GCA_910591675.1 Galerucella calmariensis | reverse complement strand
TCAGGCATGTCTTATGCGAGTGTCCGGAGTTATCGTCAATAAGAGAGAGTGTGTTCGGTGAGTCTTGGCCTACACCTGCCGATATAAAGGAGATGTTTCCTAGTGACCTGTCTACCTTTCTGAGAAGGACAGGATGGACAATGACCTAGGAGGACAACTCCTCGGGAGGATGTACAATGGGTCACATGTGGCCTAAGTGCTGTGAGCCTACACACTCACCCCCCCCACTCTACAGATACAGATGTACCAATTATATCGTACTGGTGTCTATCAGCTCATTCTTCTTTTTTTAAGTTTTGTGCCAACTGTGGTACTGCTGGAGATTATTTATAATGGGTAATCAATTATTATTTCCATATTATTCATCTCAAAAGTTTTTATGTTGATTTGAAAATTCAGCTTTTGGATGATTTAAATGGTTCGCCATTTATGCTGTGACGTACATACCCTGAGAGGGAAGATAGCTACATAAGGGTAGACATATGACCACATAATTATGTCGTCTTCTTTTTTCAAACTGAACGGGTCCCGAAAAGAATTGTTCAACCACACCTTCAATTTGTTTTCTTCTAAAATTTTATCTCCCAAACAAAGGAGTGAAATTGGTATACATTTATTAGATGGGCTACCCTGTACTTATACAGATATGTAAAATAACCAGGTCTGTTGATACAATATTTATTTGATGGAGGTATTTTGTATAGTGTCAGTTGCAACCCTATGAAATATGACAAATAAGCATGAGATGTGAGTGGTACGGTAGCGACATCACGCGGAGAATTATCATAAACATCATATAAATTTGTACAGATAAATTAGTTGTCTTGGTCGCTTTTATAATGAGTGAAGATTTACAGCCGAGGTACACACATGTCCGGTTGACGGGTCGAAGTGAATTATTACTTCTATTGTGATGTTAAGATGCCATCTAGGAAGGAAATAAAGACGAGTTGTAGACCACCGTATAAGATGGTTATGGTACTGTTCAAAAACTTTTGATGCGAGAACGATTTGTATACACTTGCGAGGAAGGAAGAAAATGAAAAATTGCTTTGTTTCTCCAAAAGCTGGAACTTTGTGTTACTTTTTTTTCCTTGAGGTACGTTTTCCTTCACATTCGCCAGTCGCTAGTAGCCGTGAAAAAGTAGCGATGACTTATTCGCCAAGACACCTATTCATGTATTTAAACGGGAGTGTTTTCCTACTCGATACTAAGTAGCTGCTACCCAAATTAAGTCGCTATTCGGTCAGTTGCCGGTCGCCAGACCTCTCTGGGAGCAGAAAAGCGACTGATTCGGGACGATTTTTCTGGTAGATAGTGTTTTGAAGGTTATGTTGTATTCAATTTATTTTTTAGATTCTGCGAATGTGGAGAAAAACGTACCTTTAGCGACTTGTCGGATGTAAAGCTATATTTTTGCATGCTGCTTAAGAATGACAGTCGGACACTGAAGTATATTACTTATTCAGGGTGGGGCAATCTTCTGACATGGGAGGATTACATCGTTATGGTAAGAGATGAAACTTTAAAGTTTTGTGTTAGCTAATACAGTTACTGAGGGCACATTTTGAAGATACTTTTGATTCTACAGGGTGTTCCAAAACCACGGAGCAGCAAAAACTTACAATTAAATGAAACGTACTATATTTTGTACAAAAATATAGCATTCTAATATATTATATGGGTGTTTTAAAAATATATGGCCAATTATTGGCAAAAAAGACCTCCTCTTTAACACTCGGCTAAACAGTAAATCGAAATAAATCTACAGGTCTTTGTATTCAATTGTCATTCACTTATGGCTTCTTTAATACAGGGTGAAACAAAACGCAAATCAAGCAATATCTCAAATTTTTAAATGAATCACCCCATAAGTCTTTTGACAATTTGTTAGTACAATTGATAATATTTCAAACGATGTAGTACATTTAGGGTATAAGTTGATGGCAAATCGTAAATATTTTATGATAATGGTTAAAAACGAGTATTTTACGTACACAAATTAAATGGTATTAAATTTTTACATGCAGGGTCTAAGGCATAAATTCAAATCGTAATTTTGGATGCATCTAAAATATTATTATCTTTCACTTTTGCTCTAATCATAAGAGGAAGGAAAGACTTAATCGGAATTATGTTGGAAGCAATATTTTTGTTTCCTGTGAGTAGGCTAATGTTATTATAGAACTAATAAATAAAAATTAATCGATCGATCGTGGACCCATTGTACCCATTGTACTAAAAAATTGTAAAAATACTTATGGGGTGATTCATTTAAAAATTTTGAGATATTGCTTGATTTGCGTTTTGTTTCACCCTGTATTAAAGAAGCCACAGATAAAAAAGTGATTAATACTGAGCACAGCCAATGATAAGTGAATGACAATTGAATACAAAGACCTGTTGATTTATTTCGATTTACTGCTTAGCAGAGTGTTAGAGAGGAGGTCTTTTTTGCCAATAATTGGCCATATCTTTTCAAAACACCTATATAATATGGAATGCTATATTTTTGTAACGCTCTCGGCGAGATCTTTTCGATTCCTGAGCAAAATATAGTAAGTTTCATTGAAAAAAATGTAAGTTTGTGCTGCTCCGTGGCTTTGGAGAATCAAAAGTATTTTCAAAATGCGCCCTCAGTAACTGTATTAGCTCACACAAAACTTTAAAGTTCCATCTCTTACGACAACGATGTAATCCTCCGATGTCAGAAGATTGCCCCATCCTGTATATCATTACTTCTATGCAATATACGTTCAAAAGTTCCGCCATTGCATTACCAAAAACATTTTGGATTTAATTGAGTTTTAAAACAGTTTTATTATGGTAAATGAAAATAATATACTAGTTTTAAGGTTACCTTATAAATATAGTACCGGCATTTACAAACTGTTTATAGCATTTGATGTGTCTATTAAGAAAATAGAATGAGATTACTTAGTTTTGGAAGACTATTTGCCTTATTGTGGTTTTTAAATGGATTGGTTTGAAGCTGCTTTGAAGCTAGTTTCATCAACGAATTACTGATGTTTGGTTATATCGCTCTACATAATGACGTTATGAATTGGAATGCTCCCAAAGCAACTATTATAACCTGTCTTCAAATCTGTTTCACTTTCAGATCCTTTTGTCAGTAAATAGATTACATTAGAACTATCTCATTAATCTCACTTTCTGAAATGCCGTGATAGAGCTATATTAAAACTAAAGAGTTTATATTGAATCATTTTGGTTTTCGCTAAGACTAACTACACTTCGTGTTGTCAACAATAAATCTAAAATCATCCTCTCTCAGGTAAAGTCATTTTGTTTAACCTCCCAATAGTAGCCCAACTAGCAATTCGACATCGTTAGCGAACTAATATATTTTATAATTGTTTTATTGACGCTTCGTAAAAACTTTTATTTTTTATAAAGTATTAATTCACGATAAATTTGTTGCGCTTATCTGTTCGGTCAATAAAATTGTTTTAAAAACGTTTTCATGGCAAAATTATGAAATAATTATAGAATGAGTTTTATAGAGCTATTTTATAAACGTTTATAATAGTATATTACGTAACGTGTGTGGTAAGAATCATTTTACGCACGAATGGAAAAGTGCTTTACAACACGATCTACGTACTATACTTTTTACCTACGACCTACTTGTATTTATAAGAAGCATAAGAAATAACAGTTACATAATTAGAGGTGCTTGGTAAACTCCATCTCTATTACTCTATTACTAATGAAAGAAGCACATTGAAGAACTAACGTTTAATCATTATTAATATATTATCAATTATAATCAATACATATACTTAGCCCTTTGGGCTTTTCATAGTTAAACGTGGCCATATAGAATGTTTTCAAAGAGTAAATTTTGAATAAAATGGCGACGTCTATTGGCAAATGCTAAGATGTTGCTAGGGAAGCCGAGCGATTTACTTTACAGCTGTGCGTTTTTTTACAGTGCGTAATAGACGTTTGTCCACGACCACCTAATAATAAGTCAATATTTTACCTCCTAACTGAAGGTATATGGTACCCGGTACCCATATATCAACTGTCGTGAATTATGGTTCATAATACACTGTAGTGTATTATGGTTCATAATTCACGACTAGAGATGGGGGTACAATATGAAATAAACTATTAAATCTGTGTATTTTGTTCAGGAAATTTGTTTCTGACATATATCGTATCTATAAAATATTGTAATTTTTAGTATTGATACTTTTCATAACGATATTTTCTAATATTAAGTATTTTAAAACAATATATTTATAACGGTACGTTGTATTGATACTTTCTACAGTATCGCCCATCTCTATATATGTCAAATTATTTGAAGTATATGCCACAACATTTTGAGGTTAATAATTTGCCAAATCGCTACTGACTTTTATTTATTAATAAATAAATTAAGTGTCGTGGACAAAGTATAGTATTCTACTCGCAATTTATGGCCATAATTCACTTGGGTGACTTGCGCCCCTCGCCTGCGGCTCGTGACGCAAACGTCACCCATCGTGAATTATGGCTCATACTACTACTACTACAGAATGTGCAGGCGAGCCTTGACCTAGCCAAACTAAAGTCACGGTTCCGGCACTGAGGCCACTGGCGGGCCCATTGTGCCATTCCTGCTACCTAGTCATCCATGAAGCCGAGCCCTTCAATAAAGGCCACAACCTTTTTCAGTGGATGCCTGCTTGTGTCCCCAGGAGCCATGACAGTGACTCCGAAGATTCGCCTGCGTAATACAGCCCAGTGTGGACACTCTAAGAGAACATGAACTGACGTTTCATCAGTCATGCCGCAACCCCTACATAGGGAACTTTCCTCTACTCCTAGATTGTAGAGGTGCTTCCTCATACAGCAGTACCCTGTTAGGAGTCCTGCTATCTTCCTCAACCTACTCCTTGGTAGTTCAATAGCTGCCCCAGCGTGTCCATCAGTCCATCCCTTCAGTAGGAGTTTGGATTGTCTAGGACCCTGCAGGGCATTCCAATGAGCGAGGTGTTGGTTCCTCAGCCACTTCCTCGTCTCCTTGCGTATCGTTTGTTTTGTTAGGCCGAGGGTCGGGCCCGGGCCGCAGAAAGGAGCTGCCGCCCCTTCCGCAGCCAGTGCATCCGCCATTTCGTTGCCTTCCAAACCAGAGTGGGCCGGAATCCATTCTAGCCGCACTGCGTTCTGACTTGCAAGATCAGCAAGTCGTTCTCGACATTCGTCAGCAAGTCCCGAGTTGATGGTATATCCACTCAGGGCTTTAATTGCTGCCTGACTGTCGGTGTATATGGTTATGCGTCGATCCACATAACCTCTGTCTAGGTTTATCTGCGCACATTCCAAGATAGCGTATATCTCGGCCTGATATGCAGATACACAATCACCCAATGGTATACGGATTTGTGTCCTTGGGTTCCTAGAGTAAATTCCAGCCCCTGCTTTGTCACCAGAGCATGAGCCATCTGTGAACCAGACAGTCCCATGAGGCTGTGTATTCGTCTCTTTATCCCAGGATTCTCTGTTCCGGATCATAGCCATGTATGGGGTTGCGAAGTAGTACTTGCGCAAGCATTCGTCAGACGCTCGAGCCAGAACTGGAATATCTTCCAGGAGCCGGAGCCTCTTGACGTGTCTGCACTCTTCCCCTTTTCGCACGTATCCCAGACGCTTCATGCGCAGGAAAGCACTCCCCGCCTCAGCCTCGATCACATGGTGAAGAGGCCGAAGACCAAGGATCACTTCCATCGCAGCAGTTGGTGTAGTCTTCATGCAGCCAGTTGCACCCAAACTGACCACCCTTTGAAGGCGTGCCAGTTGCGATCTAGCCGTGACCAAGGTTACCCTCGGCCACCAGACCAGAGCCGCATATGTGAGCATAGGCAGCATAATAACTCTATAGAACCATATGATCGTTTTGGGGGTCAGTCCCCACCTCGGACCAATGGCTCTCCTACAGGCCCAATACGTGTTTGTCACCTTGCTAAGGCGACTATCAAGATGAGCCTTCCATGTCAGTGATTTATCAAGGATCACTCCTAGATACTTCACCTGTTCAACCACCGGCAGTGGTACTCCATCAAGATTTAGACCCTCAGGTCTTATACCTCTCTTTTTGGTGAAAGCAACTATCTCAGCCTTGGCAGGATTAACTGCAAGTCCGTGTTCGTTACACCACCCATGTACCCTATTCAGAGCCCTTTGCATGAGGTCCCTGAGAACGGTAATGTGCCTTCCAACAACAAGGACAACGATATCATCGACATACCCAATCGTTAGAAAGCCCTCACCGTTTAAAAGGGTTATTAGCTTGTCAATGACTAGGTTCCACAATGTGGGCGAAAGAACTCCCCCTTGCGGACATCCCCTAGCGACGATTACTTTTGCCACATGGTCTTTCCATGTGGCCTCTACTGTACGGTTGCACAACATGGCCCCAAGCCAGTGAGTGATCATTGGCTCTATTCCATGATTTGCCGCAGCCCTACACATGGATCCTACAGGGGTGCTGTCAAACGCCCCTTGTATATCCAAGAAAGCTCCCAGGGCGATCATGCCATTTTCCAGCGCCTTCTCCACCTGAGTTACCAGTTGGTGTAAGGCACTTTCAGTTGACTTGCCACACCTAAAAGCATGTTGGTTGTTGTGCAAAGGATATCTAAGCCCAACCTTTTCCTTTATGTACCGATCAGCCACCCTCTCCAGTGTTTTCAGCACAAAGGATGTTAGGCTAATGGGTCTAAAGGATTTAGCCACCATATATGTGGTACGACCCGGCTTGGGTATGAAGACTACTTTCACCTGCCTCCACTGTTCAGGGACATACCTACGTGCCAAACAGGCCCGAAAGATATGCACCAGAATTGTGCCAATGGCCTCCCAGCCTTGTTGAAGCAAAGCCGGGAAGATTTGGTCTTTCCCCGGAGACTTGTATGTATGGCTATCATAAATTGCTCGTTTAATAATATACTATATTACATTGATATGGTTGAAATAATACACTTCTTGGTGTGCGTCATAGATTGTTAATGTCCTTCTAACACATAACGTTGAGAGAAATGGAAAAAAAGACAGGTCTGTGATTAATCCTAATCAAAAAATCACAATAATGAACCGTTTAAATGTATTACAAACGTTAACCCTAATCTTTGACTTACAAAAATTTGATTGGTTGATGTTTAGATTGCGCGCAAGCTCAACTTATCAATCGAGAATTCCAAATACTTTGAAGGCGTTACTTTCGGAGCGGCAATATGTCTCACGTCTTTTTCTACTGTCACACTGACAGTTCTCGACAGGTCTGTACTTTGTTGTTTACGGTCAATTATTATTTATGATAAATGAATATTAATCTTATTGTTTTATTTATTCGGATAATACAAAAATATGCATGGATATACGAAGAAACATCAGTATTTTGAAAGTTCTCTAGTATTTTCAGTTAGAAAAAGAAGCTGGTAGTTATTAATTTCATAGCCTTTTCGAATTTGGCTGAATATGATCCTGATGATTTTATTTATCAAATTCAATATTAGCTATATGTCAAAATAGCAAATAAAATAAACGACATGCCGTCACATACGTCACAATCGATGACGCACACCAAGAAGGGTATTATTTCAACCATACCGACTGTGCGTTATTGACTGATTACAGGGTGGGTCGTAGGTAAAATACTTTTATCGCCAACCGTCAGTAAAGCCATCAATCATCAGATAGATTTCCGGAAGTAAACAAACAGTTTACCTTCCTTTACTTTATCTGCCGCATTTGCGGCAGGTAAAGTGACATGCGGCAGGTAAGGTATTTTGACTTCGATATTACTCGAAAATTATCATATGTCAGTGTCACGCTTCTCCCTATTAGGGCGATAAAATTTTGTATCCACGTCAGTAAAGTGTCTTTATCGGACTCGCCTGTTACTCGCCTCGTTCACTTCTCTCGCTCGTCTCATAATTTCAGACTCGTCCGATAAAGAATCAATTTACTGCCTTGGTACATGAATAACTATTTTTTTATAATTAAATTATATTTTAAATATCCCCAATTATGATAATTCGGGAGGCGCGTTGAAATTTAATTAGAATTGTACCATATACTTTACAGTAAATTCAATTTCGCAGTCACATCTGCTCCATGGATGTAATTTTTCGAGTCAATATTATCACTTTTTATACCGAATCAGCCATTTGTCATTTATTTTATTTTTGCTATCATGTTAATAGATTTTAATATATTTCTACAACAACTGAAGAGACAAATTGCATATACACAAACAATTTTGTGTTGATAAAAATGTTTTTATCGTGTAACTATCGGCGCTCGTATGCAAAACGTTTTTATAACGGCTCTAAAAAAAGTCCTTCAATAGATTCTTATTACACATTTATAAACGTTCTAAAAACTGTTTTGTTATAGCAGCAGACAACATTTATAGAGCATGTCTAGCAGGCGATTTGTTTCATAATCTGCGCCAATTCCATGTTTATAAGAGCTATAAGAACATTATAAAAGTGTTTATAAAACAGTGGCAGTTTTATAAAATGGTTCTGTAAACGTTCTAAAAGCCATTATAAAACTTAAATTGTTAGTTGGGAGTGCATCCAGTTTATTAAAGAACAATTTCAAGCGTTTGTACTTCTTGTGAATTTATCATGAGTAAGTAGATAGTTTGAAGGCATTGTCCATTTAAAGTTTGTCAGCAATAACGTGTCTAAGCATACGTTTTTGACCAAACGCCAAATCGACTTATTGCCAATAGTCAACCTCGATTTGCTCTGACAGTTACTGCACAGTGCATGAAAATCGTTCATAAAGGGACTCTATCATACGTCAAAAAGCAAACATGCGCATAACAATGGCGGTGTTGTATATTATGGTATTGTATCGATCTGTATCTGTAAGAATTTGAAGGGTGGGTGACCCCCACAGCACTCAGGTCACAATTGGCCCATTGTGCAGCCTTCTGAGGTTCAGACTTCCTTCTGGCTCGTCATCCAGCCTACTTGTTTGAAGTAGGCGATAACGTCACCGGAAGTAAGCTCCCTCATGCTCGCTTGTGTTGGCCTGTACTCGCCGAATACGAAAAACCTAAATTGAGAGAGTGTCGGACATTCACAAATAATGTGTTCGACAGTCTCATCTTCCTGTTCACATCCTATACAGAGTGAAGTGTCAGACCCAGTCTGTAGAGGTGTTTTCGTAGGTGGCAGTGACCGGTCAGAATACCCGTGGCTGTCCGAAGGTTCTGTCTGTTCATAGTAACGTAATTTTTGGCTACTTTGCTGTACGGATACTGCAGCAGTTCCTTGGCAAGCCTGCAACCTTCTGCATCGTCCCATCTACCCTTAAACTTATCAAGGGAGTGTTCCTTTATTAGGTCAATCATAGCCGACGCCGACAGACCAATGAAAGTGCCAGGTCCCAAGAGTTTTTGGAAGGCTGCTTTCCTGGCTAGTGAGTCGGCAATGTGGTTACCTTTCGATTTACTGTGCCCCTTGATCCAGCCTAGAGTGACTTCGTTGTTGCTACTGGCTTCGATCAGGGACAGGTGACACTCCAGTACTAGGCCTGATGTGATACGTGGTCTGTTCAGGGCTAGTAGTGCTTGTCTACTATCCGTAAGGATGTGAATTTTATTACCTGTGCTGTTTCTTTTGGTAATCTCTTTTGCGGCGATGTAGATAGCAGTGAGCTCTGTTTGAGCAACGCTGACATTACATTACATTTGATGTTTAGATTCAGAGATCTGGAGTAAATTCCACATCCTGAGCCCATATCGGTTTTAGAGCCATCCGTGAAGATGCGGAGTGCGCCTTCTTCTGATGTGTCTTGTGTGTTATATTTAATGATTACCTTGTAGAGCCTGTGGAAGGCATATTGTGGAGAAATTGCGTCCGTATTTGCCTGCAGCAGGGACCTCATTGAGTGCCTCACGCCATAGGTTACGTCTCAATCTACCAGATCCTACGACAGGTTGTATACCGGTAGAGCGTAAGCGTGTCATGGTCATCAAAATAACCTTCTTGATGTGTATGTCAAGGGGAGTGAGACCAAGGATCACCTCCATCGCTCTGGTTGGTGTGGTTCTCATGCCTCCTGTTGTATTGAGGCATGCTGTTCTCTGAATTTGATCCAGTTTACGGACGACTGTCAGCTGATTTGCTTTGACTACCCAGGCAATCGCGCCGTACGTTAGCATAGGTCTGATGATGGCAGTGTAGATCCAGGCAGTAACCCTGGGTGACATTCCCCAGGTACGGCCGATGGTTCTGCGACACTGTTTATAAGAAATGTATGCTTTTTTTACTCTGTTTTCTAGATAAGAGTTCCATGTTAAACTACTGTCAAATGTGACACTTTGGCAATTGATGTTTCGCAAGCTTCCTTTTTTTCGTGAAGAGTACCATTTCTGTCTTCTTTGGATTTATTGACAGATAATGGTCTTCACACCATTGTTCTATGATGTTGAGGGCCTCTTGCATTAGAGCACAGAGTATCTTCTCAAATCTTTCTGTTAACAGAATGACTAGATCATCTGCATAAGCTATTGTGTAGAAGTTGCCATCATTGAGGCGGCTGACCAAGGAGTCTAAGACCATGTTCCACAGTAGTGGTGAGAGTACTCCTCCCTGTGAACACCATTTAACAACCAAGCCTTCGTATTGTATCGATATATGCATCCTTTTTTAACAATAATTTTGAATCAAGCCAATTATTTCTTTGTTTTTGAGGTACATCGATGTAACGATTATATTTATTTTAAAATTTGTAGAGCTTGAAAACCTCTAGAGAAATATTGTACGCTGTTAGCTATTGCTGAAATATTGGCATATTACAATACCTTTATCGTTTTCCTCTAGCTATTCACCAGTTAAGATTTATACTGTTATCTGTTTTAAAGTCACATAACGTTTAATGAGAATGAACGAGACCGTTTCATATGTAAATTTCTCTTAAATCGATTTAATCGTATTGTTTTCTCTTCTATTGGAAAAATAAGTCGTGATATATTAATGGTTAGATATAAATTTGATTTTATTATACAGCAAAAATGAATAATTGTGAGATTGTAAATACAGTTTCGGAATGAAATTGTTCAAAGTTGTGTAAATTTAACTTACTCTTCAAAATAAAATAAAGTGGAGATTAATATAGACTGAAATCGTTGCTTCTAAGTACATGGTCGCCATTTTATGTCAACTTTTCCGGTAATTTCTCTATAATTGGCATAATATTCTTAATGAACGAATAGAAATACAGTATCAGATGGAAAATATTTCAAATGATGCTTTAAAAATAAAAAAATAAAGCAGACTTAAAAAAATATTTGACATTATAAAGCATTTATCATTTTCGATTCTAGCAAACTCCATTCTATTATTTTATAGTGAAACTATCTCTCTAAACTTTTTATATTATGTACCTACCGTTGCTTGCCCATAATCATAACTCTCAGTAACTTACGATTTAGTAACATTGTAGATGTTTTTGATATCTCTTCCCATAATCAACCTCATTTAATTACGAAACTTCTTGATAGCTGGTAAAGCTCGTTCGGCGGCAAGTAGTAGACGACAGTGAGGACCGTACGTTGTATAAAATCTATTTATCCAATAAACTGAAAGAAATCGTATCACATTCGAATACCTTTTGATACTATACAGAGGTATCTTTTTATGAAACAAAAATTGTAGAAAGATGGGAACAGCATCATCAAAAAATGTGGAATGGAGCCTAGGAGATTAAAAAAATTGGGTTAGCAGATAATATCGATAGTACTGATTACAAACGATGGAGCTCTACATCATGGAGAAATGGGATTGCCTGGAAAATGCACGTTCACTAGTCCACGAGGAAGCACGTTGATCCCATTATGGTACAACTAAATCGTTGCGAAAAATCAGTACTCGGTGGAAGAAGGCGCGGGGTCTGTGACAGTTTGAAGAGTTCATCAAAGAACCATCAACCAAATTCAAAGGAATAGTTAGTGAGCTAGATTATGTAAGCATCCAGTATCCTGGTTGGGTTTCTGACAGATCACTGTAGATTTAACATGAGCAGCACGGACCATCTGCAAGGGTTGTGAAAATTGACGATGATACGCCAAGAGGAAATATATCTCTTATTATAGAACCACTTCATTATGATTGTAAGCATGAAATAGTTGCAAGGGGCTTAATCTGGTGTTGGGGTATCAGTTCGTGGTCCAAGTTATGAATTTTTGTAACGGTAACTACATCGGTGTGCACGTGGACCCTTGTTTCGGTGAAACAACCTTTTTCTCTTAAGCCGCGTTTACACGAGGCCAGTACCAGATTAATTGGATCAGGTAACCTGAGGCAAGTAACCTGCCCCGTGTGGATGACCACACATGTAAATCACAGGCAAGATGCCTGTCAACCTGCCTTGCAGGTCGACTTGCACGAGGAGTAGACAACCTGTCCCTCCCACCACTCGAAAACGGTACCTGTCACACAGCCTGCCTTACACTGACGCCGTGTGGACTGCTCATTGACGAGTAAGTGAGCGAATTGGTAACAAACAGCGCTTTATTGGATGTTTGTTTATTGTTTAAATTTTTATATATTTGTGTAATACTGTACTCATACAATGGCTCCACGTTGGGTCGAAGAGATGACAATCAAGTTTTCTGAACTGTACATTACGCAGTTCTGTCAGTAATTGGACATATGCACCACGAATATCTCTTCTGTTAAGCCACTCTCTCACCCAGAAGATGCACTTTCTGCCATTTTTAATACAACTCACTTAAACACTGGCTAGCTCACAACTGACGTCGTGTGGACAGGGTCAATGGCAAGTTCCCAGTACAGTAACTTGCCTCAGGTTACAGGTTGTTTACAGCATTGATCTACTCAAGTAACTCATGGGACGATTTGAAATCAGAAGTAGAGGATGATTTCGTTCACATAAAGAATTGGTTTGATCACAAGCTGCTCACCCTGAACCTTGAGAAAACCACTTATCTCCCCTTTAGTATAAATAAAACAAGAACACCAACATTTCAAAGCCTAGATTTCATTACATCAAACAAAGCTTGTTCAATCTCAGCTGAAAACGAAGTAAAATACCTAGGTGTGTTTATTGATAGTCACTTGAAGTGGGACTCACATATAAATTTTATAATAAAAAAAATCAATAGTATATTATTCAGATTTAGGTTACTGAAGAAGATCTTACCCATTAGACAACTGAAAATATTATACTACTCACTTGTAGAAAGCCATATCCGGTTCGGTATATCTACCTGGGGTTGCTCGTCTAAGGCACACATCCACTCACTTGAAGTTCTACAAAAAAGATTTCTGAAGATTATCTATTCAAAAAGACGAACTCACCCTTCAGATCTCCTTTATGAAGAATCAGGTGTTCTAGACGTCAGCCAACTTTTTGCACAAAATATTATTTGTCATTATCATCAAAACAAAACATCAAACCAAATTGTCTCACACAGATACGAAACAAGACAAAAAGGCAACTATGTAGTCCCGTTCATGACAAAAACATTCGGACAGAAGTATTATGATTTCGTTGCCCCAAAACTCTTTAATGTTATACCCAACGAACTGAAGGAGATTGTCAACATTCACGTCTTTAAAAAAAATTGAAATGTTACGTCATCTCAAATCCACGAAACTTTTTCAATAACCTTCTTGAAAATGAATAAATTCCCTTTCCCCCCTCCCTTCCGTAAATACTTATATACTCAGCTTTAAGATAATCCTACATGTTCATTGTCCTGTCAATTCTTTTATCACAATTGTGTTACATTATTACAGTTGATCTTACTTGTAATCGAATTATTATTATATTATTGTATCTATTTTACTTTTTTAAATGTCTCCTTTGTACTTGAAACAAGTGTTCAATAACTTATCAAGATTTCTTTATTCACATGGTATTCTTATTTTCTTATTGTATTGAATTGTATTGCATTACTGTATTATTGAAAATGAATATTGTGAATAAACTACTACTACCACTACTACCTGCTCCAAGTAACTGAAACCAAATTGTTGTTGATTGTCGTTGAGCGCCAATAAAACAATAAAAAGTCCAATGACGTTAAAAAAAATGATGTTGAATAATGAAAAAAATTGAAAGTGAATAATGTAGGTTCTTGCCTAACTAAGCAATGAAATTTGGAGGTAAACTAAGCCAGTTCACAGGGCTTTGTTACCTTATTGATCCAAAGAAAAAAATTATTTTTTTAGCAAAACTAGAAAAAAAAGAGATAGCAATTTTAGTGCGCCACTAATTTTCTTTCCTAAAAGAAAATTAGGAAAAAAATCAAATTTAATGGTCAGCTAACTTTTATCTGTTTAAAAAGAAAAGAACTTGAAGTTTCTGCAAAGTAAATAAAACTAACTGAGTAAAAAACAATGAATATAATTACAGTCTTAAGAATTCACAGTATTTAAAAAAAAGGGGTAAGTAGCGAATACAAAAAAATACTTAGCACGATAATACAGTTGTTAGAAGTAGACGATGATGTTGATGATGTAGCTGTCTATGTAGGTACTAAGGATTGTCTGTAGGGACGGTATTTGGGAAACTTTTTAGTTTAACAGGAACTGTGACCCAGAGGCTTGTTTGCCACTCAGGAATCTATGATCCAGAAAAATTGCTCGTCAAACCAGAACCTGTGCCCCAGAAACAGTCAGACTCTCCAGAAACTGTTTTATGTGCAAGGAAACTGTGCTCCAATAAGCTGTTTTTTTTTTCTGGAACTGTTCTTCCCAGGAACTCTTCTTCCCAGGAAATGTGTCTCCGGAACTGTGCAGTAATCCAGATAGGTACTTTAGGGATAACGGCAGCCTATTAAATTTTGTTCAAACTTTTGTTAAAATAATTACTTGGAATACTGCACAGTTTTGTTGTATTGTCGACAAACGATGAGAGAAGCCCTGCCGAAACTTTTTCTCATCCTTATTTAAAGATCGTACAAAATTTTAAATTTCGCGGTAAAATACTTCTAGAATATTGATTTTTGGTCTACTAGTTTATACCACCACAAATCACAAAAGTGGAATAATTTATTAAATATTTGAATGAAATAATTTTAGGAACTATATACAGGGTGGGGCACTATGAACGAACTATTCTCTGGCGTCTTAACGGCTAATATAATTGGAAAAAATAAGACGTAGAATTGAGTAGATTACTTAGGACTATAATTTAAAAATATTTTGAAGTATACAGGGTGCTCAAAAAAAGCGTGCCGTATCAAAGTTAGGTTCCTTTAAATGGAACACCCTATATTTTATCACATTTTTGAATTGTACTATTGAAAATAATAAAAACGAATAACCACATTTGCTTTACACCATCTCACTAGAAGC
>CAJUYG010002459.1:0-16183 GCA_910591675.1 Galerucella calmariensis | reverse complement strand
GCTTCTAGTGAGATGGTGTAAAGCAAATGTGGTTATTCGTTTTTATTTTGAAGTTATTGTATTTTTTCGGAGGGTCTACAAAATATGTAAAATCGATTTATCCTGGAAACTGAACTAGATAGGTATAGGGAAATATTGATGAACTTACATTATTTTTAATAGTGCAATTCAAAAATGTGATAAAATACAGGGTGTTCCATTTAAAGGAACCTAAGTTTGATACGGCACGCTTTTTTGGAGCACCCTGTATATTCCAAAATATTTTTAAATTATAGTCCCAAGTTATCTACTCAATTCCACGTCTTATTTTTTCTAATTTCATTTGCCGTTAAGACGCCAGAGAATAGTTCGTTCATAGTGCCCCACCCTGTATATACTATTCCACCAAAAATCAAAATTCTGAAGTCATTATTGCACATTTTTATTATCTGAAATGTTAACCAACAAAGTTAACGTTTCATAACCAGCCCACCTACTGGCCTCGTGTAAACGCGGCTTTTGTCAAATGTGATAATTAATGCTTCAAATCAATGTCGAATTTCTCACTCACATGAAACTATTATTATTTTCCAGGTAGTTGTAAGTAACACCTCGTATTTTGATTTATCTGTTGAAAACGTTATCGAATAGCATATATTTTATTGAAGGAAATACATTGGTAAGTATTGTGAAGGTTGAGAAAAAAATCGATTAAAAAGAAATTTACCCTCGCGTTCAAGCGACTTTCGGCAATGGTTCTGTATCTTTTCACCAATATATTTACTGTTGAAGAGAATCGAGCTCGTAACTGAGGAACATTTTTACGGTCTGGATGAATGATCGCCGGCGATAAATACCGTTCCCGATCCATAACTTCGTTTGTGTTGGGTGGTGGCTTTCAGCTTTCAGCAGTTTTCAGGCTATGAAGAGCATGGGGCATGAATGTGGATATGGCGTCTTGAATTGCGGCGCGCTGCGTCTAAAAGGACCTTAAATCATGGCCTTAATGGCGCTATGAATCTGGATGTCCGCGCTGATCAAATTAAATCCTTAGAACTGGCCGGCAATTCGTTATTTCTTCTTCTTGCTGGAAATGTTTGACCGGCCATGGATATGGCGGAAACTCAACTCTTGTAAGTGATTTAGTATCGACAGGCAACCGAGCGTGCAACGATTTCTTTTGCTTTATTGGGGAAGTACAGAGTCTCAGTGTCGCCTATATTGCTCCACGTTTTATACTTGAAGCTTGATTGTATCAACAGAGATAATTCAATCAAATACTATACCGTACTAACCAGAAATATATGCTCTACGTTATAAAAGCCACAAAGTTATCTTTTGTAGGTTACTGTGCCTCAAATAGGGTCACCGATATATGAGATTTGGACTCCGTTTCACATAAAAAGAACCCACTAGAAGTTTAGAAGTTACAGTCGTATGCCGCTCGTTCCCATAATGGTGATGCAAGTAATGTTGCAATTAGAAAATGCATTTTCCCGCCCAGAAGGCGTTTTTCTAAAAAGTGCTAACCCACATTTTTCCTAGCCTTTTCTAGGACCTTCCTGAACACATTGCAAAAAACCGCATCTCGATATCTGTTGTGCTCCAAAATTTCCTTTATGCTTTCTAAATGCCCTATGCACATAACATAATCTGAACATCAATATTGGTCAAAGCCTTAGGCCTCAGCTTCTTCGAGCATACGACTGCAACTTCTAGACCTCTAGCGGATTCAGGGTAAAGTTTTTATTGGAGGAAATTCATATTTTTCTGTTTTAAATCAAAATTGTTTCTGATGATATCCATTATGGTACAGTGCTATTCAAAAGTCCCCTCCCCCCCTCGTATCTTTTGAACGGCTACACTTACATTGATAAAATTTGGAGGGTGGAAAACTTGGTAAACTTCTTTACGAATGGTAACAGGTGACGTAATAGTAATAGATGACGTCACAATGTCTCTCTGGCCAATAATTTAAAATAGGACCTTATGGCAAGTGATATCTCGTTTGGAAGGCATTGACATTGGCTACATAGCCATATTAATTTTGTTTGGGTTTAAGCTAATCCGCCTCTGGTTAGTTGTCAAAAAAATTGACGTTTTCAATTTAATACTATTTGTTGCTTTGCAAAGTTTTCTAAATAGCTTAAATATTCAATTTTATTATTGTTTAACGAGACGTTTAAGAGTTTACATAGGCAGAATGGTACGTACTCAAGCCGACAAAGTAGCAGCTATCTTAATAATTGGTGAATCTAGAAATAATCTCCATGAAGCGGAACGTTTATTTTTAATGAGAGATACCCAGATCGCCCTATCTCGAGAACTTATTTGAGGAAGCTCCTTCACAAGTTTGAAGCAACAGGTAGTGTTCAAGATGCCAAACGATCTGGTCGACCAACATTTGGTGATGATAAAAAAATTGATATAGTTGCTGAAATGGTAGTAAACCCTACTTCTTCTTCAACTAAAGTTGCGTCTATCTGTGAAGTAAGTAAAAGTACAGTACAGAGATTGTTGGCTAGAAATAAATTTCATCCATACAAGTTAAAAGTGGTGCACCACCTTTCGGATGACGACCCCGACAGAAGACTCGAATTCTGTGAATGTATGACATATAAAATTAGTCAAAACCCACATTACACAAAAACAATTTGTTTTAGTGACGGAAGTACTTTTTGCCTCCATGGAAATGCGAATACACAAAATGTGAGTGACATACTCAATTTCCGGAAAAAGTCAATGTTTGGGCAGGTATTTTGGGAAACCACATAGCTGGTCATGTTTTCCTAAATTCAAATTTAAGCGGTGAAGTGTATCTGGAGATGTTACAAAATGCAATTGAGCCGTTAATTCTTGAAATTCTGGAAGATAATCCAGATGAATTCGGCCATCTGGAAATAACATTTCAACAAGATAGTGCTCCTGCACATTATTATGGTGGAGTAAGACGTTACCTGGATGAAGAATATCAAGGTAGATAGATCGGCTGGCATCGTTCTATAGAATGGCAACCTCGGTCACCAGATCTGACACCATTAGATTTTTTTCTATGGGGGTACTTGAAATCCAAGGTTTATACTACGGCACCAGAGAGCATCGACGTTTTGAAAGAAAGAATTATTGAAGAATGCAATGCAATTTCAGCTGACACATTCGAACGAGTACGACAAGAGTTTACTAATAGGATGTATTACTGTCAGGAAGTAGACGGAGCACATTTCGAACACTTGCTATAAGAATCCATTGTTGGTATTTGATTAATTAAATTCAAAAACATAATTTCAATAATTTTGGTATTTATTTAATTTATCCGTCAAAGTTAGTTTAAGTTATGTAGCCAATGTCAATGCTTTTCAAACGAGATATCACTTGACATAAGGTCCAATTTAAAATTATTGGCCAGAGTGGCACTGTGACGTCATCTATTACTATTACGTCACCTGTTTCCATTCGTAGAGAAGTTTACAACACTTTATTTCCACCCTCCAAATTTTATTAATGTAAGTGTAGCCGTTCAAAAGATACGAAGGGGGAGGGGACTTTTGAATAGCACTGTATAAGATGCGACATACACTGTACAAAACTGTCAAACACGAGCTAACTTTTTTACGAAATAACGTCGATAAAAAATAGTTACTGATTCGGTTAACTCGCCTTTGGCAGTTTTGTACAGGAATCCCTATGACGCATCTTATTATTTATACACAGTGTATATATTATTATTCATATTATATTTATCTTAGATCAATTTCAAATGAATTATTTTTATATGCTGAATCACCAGAATATTTCAAATTATGTAGATTGATTGCATCTTTGAGTTATATACGTGATCGATTCCAATCAATCACATTTGTCAGAAATTCTACAGAAATAGAAGAAGATCGCATCACACCCCACCCCATCTCTGTCTCATCTACTGCCACGTCAAATATCGAGCATCAAAGAACGATTGATTGTCTGATGGATAGATTCCAAATGTATTAAATGATTCCAAGGAAAACGCTATTAAAAATATCCGCATTAAAATTGACTAGGAGCCAAAATTTTCCATTTATACATTTTTATTCATAATATACATAATATTATTCAATAAAGGCTGGAAAGGTTTGTCTACCACTACTAACGTGTGTCATAAAAGCTTTGTAACAAAATAATATAAAGCTCTTTGGAAATATTAGTTAACTGTCAGCTGATATTTATTTATTTTGAAGCTTTTACGTAAAAATTAGGAATGATAACAAGTATCTACAAGTTGGTTGAGTTGAAATCTGTCGAATATTCCAGTATGAAAACATTTCACGCAGAATTATCCATGTCTCAATCTCTCAAGAAGACCACGTGCATCTACTCCTCGGAGATCAGAAAAATTGTTGAGAAGAGCAAAAATCAGGAAGGAATGTTGGCAGACTGGCTCGTCAATACTAGCTTTCTGAAAGTATGATACAATTGGAATTGGATTTAATCAGGATAGGCTTCGACTACACCAAACAGGCTTGTACAGATCGTTGCTGACCAATATCAACGTACACTAACTACCGACAAGTAAATTCACTTGCGTCGGAACGTTTGGAAATTTTGGTACATCTCTTCTCTGGCGCCTTACACGTCTGTTATCATAATACAACATTCAATACACGATTTTAACTAGCCAGAGCTCGCCAGACGATAGGAGGGGTAAGGAAATTTTCGGTAACCCATAAATCGACGAAGTGGATTTACTTGTCGGTAGTTAGTGTACGGTGCTATTATTTTGTAATTATGTGCGTTACCTTTTCAGTTACTGAATACTGCATCCTGAATATCCCGGTTCAAGGCACGATTGATTAGCTGACAGTGATTGAAAGTTTAGCCGTCAATATAGCAGGTAGCGTGAGATGTAAAATATTAGTGCTGTTTTGAGGCCGGAAATAAAAAGAAAAGAGTAAAACTGGGATGGTATAAACGGTATAAAAAGCATCTTTAAAAGCATTCGGTTAATTTATCAAATTAATATAACAATCGTAGAAAAATATTTTTATATCAAGGATTGATTGTATCTTCTGTACGTTCCTTGTGGCATTACTTATTCTTTTTTCTTTTATTTTTTGGGGAATAAAACCATAATAATGTTTTTTATTTTTTATTTCGACGTTTCGGTAGCGTTCCAGCTACCGTTGTCAAGTTTAACTAGTAATAAAATAATGTTTGGTCTCTATCTGACACAACGAACAAATTTGACAACTAGACCAAAAATTATTTCATTACTAGTTAATCTTGACAACGATAGCTGGAACGCTACCGAAACGTCGAAATAAAAAATAAAAAACATTATTGTGGTTTGATTCCCAAAAAAATAAAAGAAAAAAGAATAAGTATTGATTGATTAATTGGTTCGGCACCACCAGACAGAGACTTAGAGTTCTCGGCACCTCAGCCTTTAGGCTTTTTGTCATCTTGGTTGTGCCGTTTATGAGAAGTGGTCCGTATCAGGCTTAACAGGTTCTCATTTGCTCCTTCTTGAAAAAATCCTCTCTTGGTTCAGGGCCAGTGAATGCACTTTCAGACCCTGGGTTAGCTAGGGTGTCTGCCTTCTCATTTCCTTGTACCCTGGGACCCACTTACTATTTCATGGTAAGCCAGGCTTAATAGATTTTGTAAGCAGTCCTACACCAGTCTAGATCTGATTCTGAAACATGACAAGATTTTAGTGCTGCCTGACTATCAAAGAGTATAAGGATATTTTGGCCTCTATAGCCACTTACGATATTCAATTGCAAACACATGTCGGTAGCGCAGATTTCTGCCTGAAACACAGTCCTAGGCCAGTCTAGATCTGATTTTGGGACATGACAAGCTTTTAGTGCTGCCTGACTATCAAAGAGTACACCGAGAAAAAGATTTATTTGTGACTATCAAAATCTTATTATGTCAAATAAATATGATTTTCCATATGGCCTAATTAATATTTAATTTGTCGTTAAGAAAGGATTTGTTTCAAGTTCGGAAAGTAATATTGTTGATGAATAAAGTTAACATATTAATTGTCATGAATAAAATAAATTATCTATCGAAAATTACATTTATTCTCAGTAGTAATACCCCTAGGGTCTTGATAATACCGAGATAATTTTGTCATAGAGAATGCTGAAAGCGTGTTGCTTGATAATAGCCCAAGGCCGCAGGCCGAGGGCTATTATCTTTGAGCAACACGCTTGAAGGATTCTCTACGACAAAATTTTGAGTATTTATCAAGACCCGAGGAGTATTCGATAAGATAATTTTTTACTTTGTAGATATCAAAAAATTGATTGTCAATCTGACTCTTTATACTTTTCAATACAAACTTTATTAGTTTTAATCAAAAGTTATTCATTTTTATTTAAAACTACAGTTGTAAAAAGTACAATTGGTAAATTAATTGAATCGTTAGATGCAATACCAAATCTTTCCGACCTTTTTAATCTAGTTGTCAGTTTGACGTTTAATTAATTTTTAATAAAAAATAAACAACAAACTGAAAACACCACATGTAGGGTATTATCGCTGTAATACAGCGGTGATTGGATGAAATTTGACACATGACTTGAAATTAAGTAATTTGATTGGTTACTATATTCAGTAAAAAATTATCGTAAAAATTTATCATATTTGTCTCAAACAACATTTATTGAGATATAATGACAAAATAGTTATATTAATCTTTGAAAGCATTTAAATTGGATAAAGTAGTTTTCCAATAACAAATACTTATTTTTGCAAGCTAACTATATTGTTTTATCATAAAAAATTACTTCATGGCAGAATGACATTCCTTTATCATAAAAAAATGTATTGTATCGGTAAAATATATTTCTTTACCATAAAAAAGTATATTGTCTGGGTTAACGATATGTGTTTTATTCATAAAAAATGTATCTGCCCAGCGAGTCAAATTTTTTTGCTGGAAACAAATGTTCCTTCTTCAAAAAAACTATTAATTTTCACTAAAGTTCAACATATCTATCATAAACATTATATTGCCTTATAGTAAAAAAATATATTTCCCTAAAAAACCGAATTATTTATGGTATTGTTTTTTGTTTATGGAAGTTACCTACATGCACTATTCAATACACTGAGCTTTTGAAATGTTTCTAAATATTTAGAAATAATTAAAAGTTCACGGTGTATTAAGCAGTATTGGTAACTTCCACACGGTTTTCTAAATAATTAGATTACTTAGGAAAATATGTTTTTACAAATATTTGTCTAAGCCGTTTCCAGACTATGTCGAACAACAAAGTTGACTTCCGTTTTGTATGTGAGAACAAGTCTATCGAATTGGTCGATGGTTAGTCTGGACACGGATTGAAATTACACTATTTTTATGACAAACATGTTTGAATCTAATAAAAATCAATGGTCTCTATTTATGCATAAAACTGTTCAGTACGAAAGCAGGATAGGAATAAAAAACTTGCTGCTGAATATTTTATAGAATAGATACCATACATTTATAAAATGGAAACCATACATTGTTAAAATTAAACATACCTACATGATCTAAAACATAACCAACAATGCTATCCACAAGATAGCCTTGTCTATCCTTAAGTGTGCTCATTAATGCTTTCCTCATAGTAGTTTTTTGGAGTTCTTGGAGTTGATCTGACAGGTTTAATTGAGAAATGTTTGAGGTACATTTCGCTTGCTTGTTACTTCTACCTACTTGAATTTAATTGTCATTTATTTCCTTACCTTCAAAGATATCTCACAATTCTTGTAATCGCCATGAGTATAAAAAAATTCATTAGTTCTATTATTAAACTCATTTTTGTCCAGAGCACTTTAACCACATACTTCACAAAAACAAAATAATTACTAAAATTGCAAAAACTGATCTAATTTCACATGCAGACTGACGCCAAACGTATACAGGTGATGACCGTTATTGAATAATAGGGAAGGGTGGGGTGAGAATTTTTTGTTTCAATTTCCACATAATTTGTAGGCTAATGTGATTTCCTACGGGTGAAGAAATATGTGATTTGTAGCAAATAAGTTTTTTTTTCTTGTAACAATAAATGTACAATTATACTGAAATACTTATTTTTTCGGTATAAAGTAGATCTTATTTGAGGCTAATAATCTATAGGCTTATTTAAAAAATGTAAATTTCTGTCAAAACTTTCAAATGACTCACTATGAATATTTAAATTGTTGTTTTAAAGTGATGGAATATTATTGAAGATGTTAGTTTTTTTTCTGGGTAATGAAAACAATTTTTACCCAAATAGCATTGTTATATTTTACAACAAAATATTATATTGGGCTTCGTAGACTTTTATAGTTTCTGAAGAACAATTGTATGAAGGTGTGCATAAAGGAGAACAATTTTTTTTACATTAAAGAAATTACAATCGAATATTTTTATTTATTTCCCAATATTTTCACGTTAATATGGCTACTTAATAATAAATAAGCAATGTTAGTTTTAAGCAACAAATCAGTTCATTTGTCTATAAATAACTCTTCTCTCGGTGTATAATGATTTTTTGGCCTCTATAGCCACTTACGATATTCAATTGCAAACAAATGTCGGTAGCGCAGATTTCTGCCTGGAACACAGATGCAAAACTTCCCAGCGAAACGTGGATATTGCACCTGGGCTTAACGCCATGGACTCCAGCTCCCGTTTTGTCAGTCTTAGATCTGTCTATGTACCCCAAAAATATAACAAGTAACAACCATTTTAAAAACTAGAAACCTTGGAAATACTGCTCTAACAATTAACTTATGCTCTTCTCACGATTTAATTGAAATAATTTGTGCTGTTAGTAATTTATTTCACTAACAAATGTACATTTAAATGAGACTAAAATTCACTATCTAAAAGCAAGCTGATATTAAGGTTAAAACAAAAAGCTTCATGATGAACATTTACAATCCAGCATCTAAATCACCACCAAACACTAAATCAGCAGCAACATTAGCGAAAAATTGTTTGCGAGCCATAAATTTCGACAAATTCGTCCATAAAAAGCCTTTAATTACAAAAAAGGAACTTCTTTCTCTAAGCAAAACTACAGCAATCCGGTGGTATTAAATCAAAGTGTTTTGCCTTTATCTGTCGTCTGTCCCAGCGATATCCATCACATTTAGCTCCTCCTCTTCATCCTGAATGAAAATCCACCATTGTGAAGTCCCGAAGAATAGCACTTTCCTGATTTTCTCAAGTACACTCAGAAAAAAACATAAACCAATGAAATTCGCAATACAATAAGCTTTTATAATTATATATTTAAGATAAATGTATATAAAGCAATCTGTATCACGAAGTCAAGGAGGTGAATTGTGATCAGATCTTCCCTTTTTTTGGAATAATAATGAACTTTGTTATCCAAATGGATCACCCTGTATGTGTTGCCTTTTGAAATCCAGAATTGAGGCGATCCATACTTAAAACTCACTCTGTACATCTACTCAATGAATTTGTTGACAATCTTCTTTATTGAGAACAAAGTCTTAAATGGTTTCCTGCCTCAGTATCTATAGTGACAGACACACTAGGTAGTACTTATCAAATCAGCTACTGGTTTGAGTTTACACAACCAACGACACGGTACAACGTTTCGTTAACATTTCAAGAAAGAACCAACCCGATGGACGATCGGTACCATCGACCATCCGTGCATCGTCGGTACGATCACACATATTAAATTCCAAAGTGACATGGTACGACTTCGGTAAGCAGCTCCTTGCTGTTAGTAAGTAGGCATTGAAAAAGGCAAACAAGTTCGTAGCAGATTCAGTGGTGGAGAATTTAAATCGATTGTACGACAGAATATACAGGCTAGGCGAATATTTATCTTCCTTATGTAGAATCTCATGTAGAAGGTTTGTTCCCGTAGCAAGTTCCTAACTGTTATAGACATATTGAGTCTGCGCAGTATCAAAAAAACGTTGCAGCAGAGCCTGAACTTTGATACTGCGCAGACTCAATATGTCTATAACAGTTAGGTTAGACTCGATACATTCTCCGGAGAGGGAAATGCGATATTGTCTGTCTGTTGTTCTATAGCTTTCTCTATTTCAGTAACAGAATGGAAATACGGAGCATAATTATTTGCCGAATGTATGTAATGGAGGAGAGGGATGATTTTACCAAGAAAATTCAGATCTATAATAGTTATTTACGTAATTAGTGGGATATGGACATTATTAACGCACACATGTGAAGGGGGCCGTAGGCCGAGTCGTGTAATCACATAAGTGCGTTAATAATTTCTATCCCACGTATTACGTACAAAGTTTTATCTACAACTGTTTATTAGTATCATTAACAGTATATCATGAAATTTTATTAAAAAAACTTCAATCCATCGTAATGTTATTAATATATTGACTGCAAACATGAGGTATTGTAGATCATATTTTGTGGCCATAGCAACAAAAGCAAACAAAGCTGTGGAAATAAAATAATTTAGTTATGTCATCAAATAGTCAAAGCTAAATGAACAAAAATCTATAAAAATGAGTTCAAGCGAAGACAATCTCCCTTCGGATATTCAAAATGCAGCTTCCTGTGTTATTTTAAATATTTAATTCTGGTATTAATATTTTTCTTGATTCTTATTATCGCACTAGGGCGGTAATGCATTCAAAAACGCACTAGTGCGGCAATATACGTCATTATGACACTGAGAATAGTGTCAAATCGTACCCGTTACATGACAGTTGTAGATAAAAAAGTATTATCTATGATGGCATTATTTCACAATGTTTTGGTTTGATAATGATGATAATAATGGTTACTGTTCTCAGCAAAAGTATTTTATAATGATTGGTAGTATTAAACTGGATGAACACCTGCCATAGTGAGACCAATCATTACTTATGGAGCCATTGCGTGGAGTAGTAGAACTAGCCTATTGACGACGAGAGAAAACCTCTACAAAATTCAAAGACTAGCCTGTATATGCATTACAGGAGCAATGAGAAGATGCCCAACGGCAGCCAAGTGATTCTCAACCTCTCCCCTCTACATACAGTGGTGGAAAAATCATTAAAAAAATCGCCTTCTCACTTCTTAGAAATCAGACAATCTGGGACATGCCACAAGACGGTATAAAGTATAAATTTTCAAAGAAATTCACTACAGAATTGAGCAACAAGAAGGAATGGGATCCAAATACCATTACCAGACTTGGATAGAATGCCATTCAATGGTAAACACACGGCTCAAAACCAATAGAAGAAACTGAGATAGGAGTGTTCGATCCAGGAACAAAACACTCTGAAAGCTTGGGAAAAACTCCCAAGTATCTTTCAAGCGGAAATCCACGCCATAAGAAAGTTTGCCAAGTTCAATATTGATAAAGGATACAGAAGACAAAGGATTATTATAATGTCGGATAGTCAAGCAGCCATTAAAACACTGAGCTCTTGTGTAATCAGTTCCAAAATGGCGTGGGGATGCCCAGACAAACTCAATGAACTAGGCGAGAACAACATAGTCACCTTACTATGGATTCCAGGACACACTGGAATAGAAGAAATGAAATAGCAAATGAACTAGCGAAGAGGGGGACTGAAATACATTTCTGGGGTCCTGAACCGTTTTGTGGAATCAGCCCCAATGTAATATTGGAAGAAATAGGTAAAGCCAAGAAAAAGAGAAGATCTGACCATTGGAAAGATCTAGAGGGGTTATACAGTCAAAGACTCTTCTGGGTGACTACAACCTGTTGAGATCAAATGAATTTATAAGTCAAAGTAAAACTGCACTAGGAGTTTTAACAGGGATCCTAGCGGGAAATTGTCGCCTGAATGGGCACCTGAAAAAACTCAAAATAGTGGAGGAAGAAGGATGCAGATTCTGTGGAATTTAAGAAAAAACCTCCATCCACATACTTTCCAACTGCACTGCACTTCAGAATCCTAGAGCACAGCACCTGGGAGATTACTGGATAGATTTACCCAAGTTGAAGCCTGCAGACATACTAAAATTCCTTCGGGAAATAGGACTAAAGGAACTACTAGTTTCTGATACTCTCCTCAGAAACTAAGTAGAAGTGAGGAGGCACAATAAATCTTTTAGGTTTCAGTGAATGTCACCCCAAAATACATACATATACATACATACATTGGTCGGATAGACCAGTAACCTAGCCCGGTTACAGAGCCTGAGAAACAAAGAGATGATACTCCAACCGAAGAACATGAAGAGAAATGCGATTGATGAAGAGTTTAATGGAAACTCAGTAGTATTGCTCTAATCAACTCAATAGCCTTCCCAACTTCATTAAATCCTTAGGAAATAGGCGTCCTCCATTGAATAGAGACCCCCTGGTGCAAGAAATACCACCAAACATTGATTTTCCGAACGATGAGGAGAGTTATAGACTAGAATAATTTGTATAAGTGTTGTATAAGTGATTACTGTCACCTAAGTTATTGAAACATTTTAATTTTTTTTGTCCTTCATATGTTGTGCTATATTATAAACTCCAACCTCTAGCGATGGAGTAGAAAAAATAGTTGGTTGTCCTAATAAATAAAAAAGTATAACCCTTTTATAGATCCAATTTGGTACTGTCTCTGTTTATATGCGTATTATACCGGCGGTGGTGGCGTATTAAATCGGGCATAGTACGACCGATGAACAGCATGGGTACGACCGACGCGGAGACGTAACCGATGACATGTATTGTATTCAAATTATGGGTCGTGACTGGGCCTGAGTCGCATGCGCAGATATGAATTTGTTTATCGTCTCTTCGGTGGACATAAATGACTGTCCGTTGACAGATCTATGGGCCGCTTGAAAGAAAATCGTTCGTATCTACAATGCACAAACAATTCTTGTTATCTCCATATTGCATCGGTACGAATTGGAATTTCGAATTAAGAATCAGCGAGAAAGTTTTGTACACCAGTAGCTGGATAGTAGCAAGAGGAGGATACTGTTTTTTTATCAAATAGTTCATTATTGTACTTTTCTATTTGGAGCTTGAATATTGATCGGGAAATTTTGAATATTTTTGAGTATAAGTCTATTCATAAGCTGTTCTAGTTGTTCTGGTCACTAGATTTCAAATAACCTCACAGCATACCTTTGTTTCAAGTTCCTTTTAATTTTAGATTTGTATGGAGGAGAGTGAATAAATTTCGTACATATGGGATTAGTGATTAGACCTTAGCATTTACACTGAATGACACTTTAACTTTAGTGCTGCTTATTTGAAAAACTTCATTCCTCTGATTACTACCATTTAAAAACGAAGCAGTCATAAATTCTAACAGTAGGTACCCCACAAAATATTGAATATGATCAATTTTTCTCAATATAGACGTTGGTACCGGAATGATCGCAGACTTACTGATTATTTTGAGAACTATAGTAAATCGCATAAAGCTATTATTTCTTTGTCCTGAACGACATACCAAGAGTCATTTTCATAATTCGGTCGTCTATATGCCGATCGTTAGTCACCGACTGAATTGTGTCACACTAAGCTATCAAAGAAACAAAATTGTCCATCTCCACACTCTTTGTCTCTTAGGCCAGATCATTTCATCCTTTGTCTTTAAATATCAACAAAGTTTCAACCTTTTCTGAAATTATTTATCAACAGTGAAACTTCATGAAAATAATTTGTAGAATTAGAGTGAATTTTTTTTCAAAATCATGTCTGTAAGCTGGCCAGACTATAGATATTAAAGAAAGCAACAAAATCACGATAGATTTTAATTTATAAACTTGATGAAATAAAATTATATTTGTAAGCAAGATTAACAATTATACAATTGAAAATTGTCATGTTTATTTGAAGTTTTATGATTCGGGAATCTGTTTTAAGAAAAATTCCAATTAAAACTGGTTTCCACAATTATGCTTGCCCATTATTAATAATTTTGGTAGGTTACTTACTAAAACAATTGGGCGGAGTAGAATTCAATTGGACCCCTGGCGGAAAAAATAATAGCTGTCACAACGAGTGAAATAATTCGTTTAGCATTGTTTTTGTATTATATGCAAATCAACGTAATTACCGTAAATTTGTACTTTATTTGTTTAATTTTGTGTCAGTGACAAGTTTGAAACTGTGTTTTTCTATTTAACTCAACTGTCATCATTTCTGAGGCAATATTCTTATATAATCAGAGATGTTATGGGAGAGGTTATGTTATACTATTTTTTGTTTTCATTGCAGATCAAAAAGAAAATAAGTCGGTATTGATGATTTAAAATATTACTCAAAACAAACATACCTTTCCTGCAACTTTGGTAGATATGACATTATCAAAAATAAAATAAAAACACGAAATCGGACCTAAAACTAAACAGTTAGTTGAACGCTTGTTGTACTTTTCACAAATATCAACCAAACCTATTACTCCAAAAATAAAAATATTAGGAGTCAAAATTTAGTTTAACAACACAAAATACTAAGGCACAATCAAAGAAAAAGCAAAAGTTTTACAAAACACACACTGAGAGTAACTAAAACAGCAAAATAAAACCACTTAAATATCAAAGGGCTTATATACGGCAGCTGATTTGTTTTACTCGTTGCTAAGATGACATAGACATTTCAGAGCGCGGTCTATCGAATTCTACTTTTCCCAATACTAAAAATACGATACCAAAACTGTTTCAGTATCCAAAAATTGATATTGTATTTTTAGGTGTTTTTGTAAACTGGCCTAGTTTTCATCGAGTGATTGGAGCTATTTATAGTCTTTGTTCTTTTCTCAATATCTGGAGGTTGACAAATTATGACTTAATTTAACGTCGCCTTGCGTTTTTTTTAACAAATAAGGATACTACGATCAGAACTAGTTTTATTGTATTTTTACTCACTATTATTTCGTCGAAAGCTGATATGGACAGACATTTTTATTGGATATTATTTAAAAGTAAATCTTGTAACTCGAGAAAAATGCCTGCATGAGACTCTTCTCAAAAGTGCTTAGACTCCATACTTGTGATGCACTGGGTATGTCAGAGAATTATCAGACAATAAAAAGTTTTAGGTCGCCACCACCTTTGAGACATCGACAGAAGAGCAAAAATAAGACTGAGGTGAAACATCTTGTAAAATTTAATTAACGATATTTATTTTAAAAAAGTTAAAAACTCACCTTTACTGGGCACTACTATTGTCGGTGAATCTGAAATTTGAAAAAAAATAACATTAATTTGATTCTACTAATACTAGGAGGAAAATAAATGGGACCTATAGGTACTTATTTTTAACCGTAAGCTGAAGTATTGAATTATTTCATAAAAATACCAGATTGGAATATAGTGGATGAATTAGAATGATGCAAAACGTGAATATATATTATTGTAGTTCTGCTTAAACCTATGAAACCTTTTTTTAGTTTTAATGGACCAAAATGTTGGTTTGTACCTCTCATCTGCCATGTTTTGCCTTAGATTAGGTTAGGTTGGGTTCTATGTGAGTGGGGCCTCGCCACCTCCACTGCGACCTTCATTAGATCGATTGTGGCTCACCCCTATGAATTACAATTTACCCCATAAGCCTGTGCTTCTGACGAAGTCCATGGTTGTACCTATTTGGTGATACTTTTTTGAAGTCGTTCGGCTCTAAGGTACTAAAACCAAATGTATTATACCTTACCCTCCCCAAGGCTGGACATGAGCATAGTATGTGCTCCGCAGTTTCGTCCTCCAAATTACAGAACCTACAGTCCAAGATCTGAACCAGACTCATCTTCTTTAGGTGGTAATTTAGTTTACAATATCCTGCAAGCAATCCCGTCAGAATGCGTAGGTTTGTTCCACTCCATTCCAAGATCTGCTTATTTTTTGTACTTGAAGGGTAGCATATGAACGCCGTCGAGTGAGAAAGCCCAGTACGTTTAGGTTTTCCTCTTCGCCCAGGTGGCTATGGCTGATCTAGCAGTGCTTTCCGCAATGCCAAAAAATGGTTGAGGTCCGATAAGTAAAGTCTCTGATCCCTTTTTTGCCAGAGTGTCTGCATCTTCATTACAGTTTTTGAGGGGGTTCACAGACATCTGCTTCCTCGCGCACAAGTTTAGGGCCGTTTGAAGAATATTAGAAATTATCTCTTCAAATTGGCCTCTAATAATTATCACTATATCATCAGCATACCCCTGGACATCTATCCCCTGACTAGATAAATCACCCAGGAGATCGTCAATCGGTAGTGACCACAAAAGGGGGGAAAGCACCCCCTAGCCGCCACTT
>CAJUYG010002458.1:10515-31976 GCA_910591675.1 Galerucella calmariensis | reverse complement strand
TGGCAGCGCCCATAGAGCTTCATTAAATGCGTTCGCGTCCGATTAATTTTTTCAGTTTGAATCATAGAGAAATTAATATTTATTTCTCTATGGTCTAAACCGCTCGTTTATCAGTTCTAGAGGTAGGGAAGGTACAAGGTCATCCTTGGGGGAGGTAGATCCGAACTGTTCGGTGATTCCGCTCAGATCAGTCCGATGTAAATTTGTTTGCTCGGGATATTTAGACCGAAATGCACTTTCAGCGTCCTACCGATTTAGTGAATGATACGATGTATTAACTAACACATAACATTAATTATTCTAGCACTTGGTGAAGGTAACTTTTTTCTGCTCTTACCTCCATTATACACGATGCAAATTATATACCTAAATTTGAATTATAATGCAATTCTTCACTTAAAGCACATTATAGTCTAGGGCCTGGGCTTTCTTGTTTTTCTTTTAGTTTTCTTTTCTTATTTTCTGATATTTACATTCAATATTGTTGTTACTAATAAGCTTGGCAATGTTGGAATAGAGTCGGGAAAATAAGCTCTCTAAAAAAAGAAGAACATTCTTCTGTTTTTTTCATCACAGTGGCCTCCGAGGTCTCTGTGATTTGTCTCTGTTGTGATCGTGGCTTCGTTAACAGCCGAAAAATAAGATTCCTGTAACTACAGTTTTTGGCGGCATATTCAAAATTACTATAATTCTACCTTCATAACAAAATGGCATATTATTATATGGTCCATTTTTTGAAATCTCACTTCAAGTTACTCAAAATTAGATTGATACTAGTCAAATAGTGGACCATAAAATATCTGCAGTGGGAAAAATAAAGCAATAATCATCCAGTTTATATATTTTATTGAATACAAAAAAGTACACAATAAATAAAACGTTCTTTACATATTTCAATGACAAAACAGGAAGAATAATAAATGTTAGGAGTTCAACAACAATGCAATAAACTGTGTAGGTATACTTTAACTAAGCCTAATCAAGGAATAACCTGTATAATATTCTATCACTTTTTATTTAATGAAACATGTATGATTTTATGAAAGTAAAGCTCGTGGTATATCAGTTCTTCGACTTCCCCCTTATCATTGTGAACTTAATCCCATAGAATTAATATGGGCTCAGGTAAAGGGGGAAGTTGGAAAAAAAATATTACTTTTAAAATAAACGATGTTGTGAAATTGTTTGAGAGTGCTAAGGAAAATTGGACAAACTGTATCGAGCATGTTATCAAAGTAGAGGCAAATATGTGGAAAATTGACAATATTTGTGATGATTTAATCGACCCTATTATTATTAATGTCAACAACGATTCTTCCTCTTCCGAGTCGGATATAGAATAAAATTTAAGTAATAAATGTATTCCAATAATTATTTCTTTTCATTTTTTATTATATTATAAATTAAAACGTATTTTTTTCCCAAAATACACACCACTGCATTGCGTTATTGCTTATCTGCTAATCCTTTAACAATGAAGAAACCTTAAACTTTGCTACAACTGAAACAAATACGGGGTCGATCTACCTGGTTTTTAGATTTACGGAAGAAATGTAATTTAAAGTAAGAGATTTATGTTGATGTTTAAGTAAATCATTTGACCGCGAAAAAAATTTCAAACAAATCTCACATCTGAAGGGTTTTTCCCCAGTGTGAGTACGCACGTGTTGAACTAAATTATTTTTTCCCGAAAACGATTTGGAACAAATCTCACACTTGAAAGGTTTGTCACCTGTGTGACTGCGCTTGTGTCTTTTTAGAGTGTCTGGTACTCTAAAAGATTTCAGACAAATAGTACATGTGAATGGTTTTTCCCCTGAGTGAATACGTAAATGTACAGATAAATGACTTTTGTCAGTGAACTCCTTCAGACAAATATCGCATTTGAATGGCTTTTCGCCTGTGTGGCAACGCATATGTCTGTTTAAATTACTCAACTCGCTGAAAGATTTAAAACAAATATTGCATTTGTATGGTTTTTCGCCTGTGTGAATACGAATGTGTTTATTTAAATGACTTTTGTCTGTGAACACCTTCAGACAAATTTCGCATTTGAACGGTTTGTCTCCTGTGTGGCAACGCATATGTATTTTTAAAGTACTTCTCCGACCGAAAGATTTTATACATAGATCACATTTGTAAGGTTTTTCGCCTGTGTGAATACGAACGTGCTTGGTTAAATTACTATTGTCTGTGAACACCTTCTGACAAATTTCACATTTGGACGGTTTTTCACCGGTATGAGTAAACCGATGTTCAATTAAATGACCTTCCTCTGTGAATGATTTTAGGCAAATTTCACACGAGAAAGGTCTTTCAATAAAGTGACTACGCATGTGATCCTGTAAATGACTCTTTACCGTAAACAATTTTAAGCAGATCTCACATCTGTATGGTTTTTCATCTGTGTGAATTTGCACATGTTTGAATAAATGATTTTTGTCTGTAAACACTTTCAGACAAATTTCGCATTTGAATTGTTTTTCGTCGTTGTGGCAACGCATGTGTCTTTTTAAAGCGTCCAGTTGAGTAAAAGATTTCGTGCAAATATTACAATAGGATGGTTTTTCGCCAGTATGAATACGCCTGTGAATATTTAAAGTACTTTTCAATCTGAAAGATTCCCCACAAATTTCACACTTGAATAACTTTTCGACAGTGTGACTAAGAATATGTTTGTTAAAATTATTTTGATATTTAAATGATCTCATACAAAATTCACATTTTAAACGCTCACTGTCAGCAGAAACGTAATTCGCACTAGATAGTTGACTGTCACATAATTTTCGTTGAATCTGAGACTTCATCAGAAATGAATTTATTCCTTCCTTAGGTTGGTGGTATTCCAAATCATTTCTAATATTTCGTTTCATAGTAAAATCACTCGACTGGCGTGCAGGAAAACGTGATTTCTTTGCAAGATGACGTGCAACATGAAGAAAAAATTCAAATTTCCTAGCGTATAAATTTCCACAGAACTTACAAATCAATATACCTCCAGGTAGAACGGAGAGGTTTAGATGATTCCATTGTGCAGAAGCTTCTGTAAATAATAATTAATTTTATACAGAGCACAAAAAAATGATAAATGAGGGAAACTTAAGAGCAAAGGGAGGTCAATCTGAACTGGTAGCAAAAATTGGTATAAAAATAACGGTGGAGAAAACTAAGCTGTTAAGATTCAAATGCCATGTCAAAGTTAGAACAATTGAAGGTCTTAATGTGAAACAATAACAAGCCACACATTTTTCAAGATCTATTTTACTATGTAATAGAATAATGCAATAATATAACAAGCCACTTGACATAGAGCTTAGCTATTTGTCAATAAATGCCGCCACAATCCAGAAATCATGTTGTTGCAACTCTCTACTTTTCAGAGACTATTTGTGTTGAATAGTGACAAGCCACAGAAAATGGCGGATACCGATTAGTTCGTGCTGTAGTGTTTTGCCATAAAGTTAAGAAATGAGAAGTTTTAGTGATACTGTTGAATCACCCGTAGATGACAGTGATCTCGATAAGGATTATAGTCCTATTGACAATGAAAATCAACCTAATAATTAGCAGGTAAGCTTTTTTTTAATAATGTGGCTTGTCACAGTTCTGCACTTGAGCATTTTAATGTAAAAAATTAGTAGCTTGTTATACTATTGCATTTATATTCTAGGAGTCTGATGTAAATGATATGGCAAGTGAAGATAGTGAGGGCCCAGCTAAGACAAAAAGACCTGAACTTAATTCCCCCAAACGAACTACCAAAAGCAGGTGGAGATAAGAGAATGTAGAATGTAGACAGAGATTTTGCTCTCATCGAAAAGCGCCACAAAGAGTATGCCCCACTTATCTACTCTCCAAGTGATTGGCACCAAGTTATAAGAGAATCGAATATAAAACAGTCCTTTAACTTGACTATCATGAATCAAAGTGATTTTCTGAATTTCCAACCCATCCTAACTAACATAAAAAAAAATCTGCGTACGGAAGACAACGAAAACCTCAATTTCTGTGGTGCATTTTCATTTCATTTTAAACCTGATAACAGTAAAGTAATTTACGTGTAATATACCGTCAATGACAACTACAAAATAGTCTCTATCACTAAAAAAGGACTTCCCACCCAGACATTGCTTCCTGAATTACGCCCAAAATACTTGGAACCAATAAAAATATTAAAAAAGAAACTAGATAATGTCAAATCATTACTACCTTATGTCCTGTGTTCGGGGGGTTTTCGAGGATCGGCTGCGGCCTGTCCAAGATTTCGACCCTCCGAGCATTACCTCTCGTTACCGGAGAGAATTGTCTTCGGTATCGGGGGGTAATGGGTTGAGCTACCCATCAGGAGCGTCTCCAGGTTGCGGATAGGGGAAGGCCAAAGATGTCCCGTATGTACGTACGGGAAAGAACTGGTCCGTTGGGAAATAAGGAGGGATGAAGGCTATAAATGCCCAATAATGCCCAATTCCGAATACCCAATCGCTGACAAGCTCGCGACACAAACCGCAAACCGCATGGTAAAGCAACGACCCCCCTGCTAGGGTAAGGCCTGTAGAGGGTATGCCGAGCTATGCGGATCGGGAGGCTTGGCTTAATCGCCCGGCCTACGTGGATGATGACCACTATAAAAAACCTCCCAAATCCCAAGGTTGAGTGGTCGCCGAAGGGATGGATGGCCGTGGGACAGTCGGTTTCTTGACCACTAACCTCGGGGCAACTGGCGCACCTCGTTGTATATAGCCTTGTACCTGTATAGGGAGCTCTGCAGGTATCGACCTCTTTTCTCCTATACTCGTGGGAACAGGTATGGACCAAGAGAAAAAAAACAAAAAAACAAAAACCACTAAAGAGCCTACAGAGACTCTTAGTAAAAGGGATTTGGAGGGTATGGAAACAATGGAGACTACAGAGTCTCCGGCGCAGCCTAATACCTCTGATTCCCTAGAAACAATACCACAGGGAGACGCTAAGGCGAATCCTGTGGATCAACAAAAAGCTTCACGTGGGAAAATTTCAGGTGCCCAGAGAAGGAAGCTCAAAAAAAATGAGGGAAAAAGGCATTGACACTAAGACAGTGTTGCTGCCGACTCCCTCAACATCAAAACAGGGTGAACAACAGCAGGCAAAGGGCGTTAAGCGAACTGTGTCGGCTAGGAGTACCCCTGATATGAAAAAAGATAAGAGGGCCAAGTGTTCTGGGGGAAGCAATACTGCTGGTACCATGAAATACAGCGTGGCCCTCAAAGGGATCAAGGCTGCTGTGGTCCCTAAAAACTTCCCGGAGGAAACTGTCTCGGAAGATCAGGTAGGGACTATCAAAGAGTACCTAACCAAAATGATCGACGTGGTGCAAAAGGCGCCAAGGTTTGAAGCCAGTCGATACATGGACAGCTACTATGGGCTGATATGCGCCAATGAAGAGTCCTTCAACATAACGAGGGACTACTTGGCAAGCCAGACAAACTGGAAGCTCATCAAGAGTGATGAACTTCCAAAACAGCAACGAGTCCTTGCCTTATTTCCAGAGACTAAAAAAGAGGATCTGAAAGTGGGGCTAAAAAGACTCGAAAAGCAGAACCCAGGGTTGAGGGTTGATCGGTGGTTGATCCTTGGCTCCAAGTCATCCGATATGGGACTACATGTGAGTCTCCGGATTGACGAGGAGTCAATGAAAGAACTAGTCCGGGCTCAATGGAGACCGTACTACTTATTCCAGCGAGCTAGCTTCAAGATCCTGGAAAATATGACCGAAGAGGAAACAGGGACTGAACAAGAACCTGAACCAACAGCCTCCTAGGACATTCAAGGTGCTGCAAGTCAACCTACAGCACAAAAAGACGGCCACAGCTGTTCTACATCAAAGGGTTGTGGCCGATAACATAGACATCGTTCTAATCCAGGAACCTTGGATAAACAAAGGTAAGATACTAGGGCTTAATATTAGGGAAATGGGACTGATAATGGGAACTAATTGTACTAAAGTAAGAACTTGTATCTGTTACAGATCTAAATACAACTTGATGCCAATCATGGAACTTTGTACGGGTGACATGGTAGCAGCAAAGACTACTCTTGAAAAAGATGGGGAGATAATAGAGACAATAATAGTGTCTCTTTATCTTCCCATTGACTCAGAAGAACCATTACCGGGGGCTAATATGAAGAACCTGATGGATTACGCTAGACGACACAAACTGGATGTTGTTGTAGGAGCTGATACCAACGCACACCATTTTAGTTGGGGCAGCAAGGACAACAACACTAGAGGTAAGAAACTATTTGACTATTTATGTACCACTGAACTTGATATTGCGAATGTGGGCAATACGCCAACATTTAGAACATTGAGGGGGGAATCATCAATAGATGTAACTCTCTGTACTTTACGAGTCGGGGAGATGATAAGGCATTGGCATGTATCGGATGAACCGTCGCTGTCTGACCATGCCCATATATACTTTGAAATAGATGTAGAAAAAACGGCTATTAGAACATACAGGGATCCTAAGAGTACCGATTGGGTATCATACAAAGAGGACCTGCTTTCTAAAATCCGCACACACCACGGCAGACCTAAAACTGCCGAGGGGATAGAAGGCACAGCTACATGGCTGCAACAGACCATAGTGACCTCCTATCACAATAACTGTCCGATACGGGAAAGTTGCTCTCCCAGACAAGTTATCTGGTGGAATAAAGAGCTGACAAGCCTAAGGAAAGAAACAAGACGTCTTTTTAATAAAGCGAAAAAAACAGGCAACTGCGGAGCATATAAGGCTAAACTAGGTGCGTATAATGAAAAAATAAAAGAATCAAAGAAAAAGTCCTGGAGGGAATTCTGTGAGGACATACAAAGTGTCCCTGACAGGGTCAGAATTAACAGAATTCTCAAGAGGGACACTTCTAATAATGTAAGATCTATCCAGTTGCCGAGTGGAGGGTACACAAAGACTGAGGAGGAAGCTTTAGAGCACCTTCTTGGTGTGCACTTTCCGGGCTCGGCAAGGATAGATTCGAGCGATGATAACAGGCCAGTAGTCAAAACGAGGGCTACCAAAGAGGACTGGAAGATAACAAATGAGATTTTCAGACCACATCTTATTAGATGGGCTGTAGACTCATTTGACCCCTACAAAACCCCAGGACCAGATGGCATATTTCCCAAGCTTCTTCAAGAGGGGATTGACATCATCATGGGTCCTTTAGTTTTGTTATTACGCAGTAGCCATGCTTTAGGGTATATACCAACTGCATGGAGAGAGTCAAGGGTGGTGTTTATTCCCAAACCAGGGAAAGAAACTTACACCCAGGCCAAATCCTACAGACCAATCAGTCTGACATCATTCATGGTGAAAACCATGGAGAAAGTAATACAGATGCATCTGCAAGAAGGAGTGCTTAAGAGCATCCCTCTACACACACTGCAATGGGCTTATCAGGCAGGGAAATCAGGAGAAGCTGCTCTGCATAATTTGGTCTTGAGACTCGAAAGGAGCTTGAACCAAAAAGAATTTGCCCTAGCAGCATTTTTAGACATCGAAGGTGCTTTTGATAACACTTCGATGTCATCAATAAACAAATCCCTCGAAAAGAGAGGGACAAACAACACCACATGCAGATGGATAAGATCCATGCTTGAACATAGGAGAATATCGGCACATATGCATGATACAACGTACACCGTCAGGACAACTAAAGGGTGTCCTCAAGGTGGAGTACTTTCACCACTACTGTGGAATTTAATTGTGGATGACTTGATCTGCACACTAAATGATCAAGGCATATGGACGCAGGGCTTCGCGGATGACCTTGTGATTGTCACCCAGGGAAAATTCCCAGAGACGGTCGCAAATGTCTTACAAGAAGCACTGCGAATTGTGGAAGACTGGTGCCTTAAAGAGGACCTAACAGTCAATCCAAAAAAAACCAAACTAGTTGCTTTTACGAATAGAAGGGCTCTTCCAGAGGGCAGGGTACAACTGTTCGGAGAAGCACTCGAAATATCCAAAGAGGTGAAATACCTGGGAGTGACCCTCGACTCTAAATTGAATTGGAGGGCACACCTGGAAAGAACTACTACCAGGGCAACCAGACTATTTTGGCAATGCAGAAGAGTTATGGGAAAAACCTGGGGAATAAGACCTGAGGTGGTACACTGGCTTTACACAACAGTGATTAGGCCTATGGTCACCTATGGAACGGTAGTCTGGTGGAGAAGGACAGAAGTGTCCTCAGTAGAGAACAAATTGGCTACAATCCAAAGACAAGCTCTCCTCGGTATTACCGGGGCAATGAACAGCACGGGCACGTCATCAATGGAAGCCCTTATAGGCCTCCCTCCTCTGGAACTTTTTGTTAGGGCAGAGGCGATGATGGCGATTCTTAGACTGAAATCGGGAGGCATGTGGACCCCGAACAATGTACGTGGGGGACATACCGATATAACTGGGACAATACTAGACGAACCAAACTTTCAGATGGGTCTGGATAGTATGATACCAGAGAATATATTCACTGAGCGAGTGAATATTATCATTCCATCTAGGCAACAGGTGATGCACTCGGGAAATCCCGGGGATATCAGCTGGTTCACTGATGGATCTAAAACTAACCACGGCACTGGGGCTGGTATAAATGGACCTAGGAAGAAAATGTTCTTCAGCCTTGGTAGATACACGTCTGTATTCCAGGCAGAAACATTTGCTGCTATAGCCTGTATTGATGAAAATATCAAGAGGGGTTATACCGGACAAAGAATAAAAATATTCACTGATAGCCAGGCATTGCTGAAGGCTATCAGCAATCCTACCACGAAATCTAGACTGGTTAAAAACTGCAAAGAGTCCCTTAATAAGCTGGCAAGAGACAACACAGTGTCTCTAGTATGGGTGCCGGGACATGAAGGGACTGCTGGTAATGAATTGGCGGACCAGCTAGCTAAACAAGGCTCTAAAGGAGACTTTATAGGTCCGGAACCGTTCTGTGGAATCACAAAGGATTACATAAGAGGGGAAATCCGGAACTGGCTAGACAAAGAACACCAAATTAAATGGAGGTTGACAGAAGGTCATCTTCACACAAAAAGTCTACTGAAAAAGGTAAACAAAGAACTCTCAACCAGTTTATTGAAACTGAGCAAGAGACACTTGAAGACAGTAACCGACCTGGTTACTGGACATTGCACTCTAAGGAAACATTTGTACAGAATGGGAATAGTCAGTGAACCTTTCTGTAGGAAGTGCGAACTAAGGGATGAAACACCTATTCATATATTCTGCTCATGTAAGAACTTAGAAGGACTCAGACAGAAGTATTTTGGAAAGGAAACTATACAACCATCAGAACTACTTAAAATCCCCCCAAATAAGCTAGTGGCCTATATAGAGGACACGAAACTTTTGGAGTGGAAGTAGATAACATTGGGAATGGTACAATGACTTAGGTCAAGTGCCCGGGCTGTTGAGCACAACCCAAACGTTTGAATGAATGAATGAATGAATACTACCTTATGTGTCTCCTGTTCATCATGAATTTTTTTCTTCCTTACAATGCTCATTCAACGAAAACCCTGAAACCCTTTTAACCTTATTTTCTCTTACTTTTAACCAAAGTGGTTTTAAAGTTTTCAATGTTTTTCTTTTGAAACAATAATGTAACAAACCTCATTTTTTAATAAAATGTTTTTTTCTGTACATATTTCATTTTTTTCATTCCGAGAAATAGCAGAATTTGAATACCAGTACTAGTCGTAACAAAGTATATAACATTTATTAACCAAAAATCTCCGATTGATTTTTAATATTTTTTTAAAACTTCAAATTCGTTTTCCCAATAATTTACCTTATGTGGCTTATCATTATTTCACATTAAGGCCTTCAATTATAAACATCACACGTAATCGTTATCTACGTAACTATTAGTACAGGGAATGAAGCATTTCACCTGGCAATTTTTGGAACTTTAGTTCTTTACGCCAGGTTATGTTTGAGCGACCAGGGGTCGCGACGCAAAAGATCTGACCGTTACGCGTTACGTTACGCTGCGTTATGTTACATTGCTTCGTTATGTGCCTTGCTTTTGCGTGCTTGTGCCTCCTTAGTCTCTCTCTCGTTTACGAAGCAGCGATTCATAATAATAAATATGCTCATGCCCGGATTCGAACCCGGGCCGCCCGCGTGCAATGCGAGCATTCTAACCACTGAACCACCGATGCTATATTGAAATTCTATGCAAAGCTGGTATTCGCAATGCTAGTAATCTACTTGAATTTCGGATAAATTTTTACTATTATTTCCATAATTTTTTTTGCGCGATTAAGGGGTCTAGCTACTTTTCGAAATACAGGGTGTTGAAATTTTGAAATCTTGAATGTTTTAATTCGATAACTTTAAAATGGATGGATAAATTGATTTGACATTTGGCAGGTAGTTTTTAAATTTAAAAGGGCATATTTTGAAAGAAATTGTAGTTTGTGCAACTAGTGTGGATATGATTGCCATATCGCACGAGGACGAAGATGAAGCACGACGCCGTAGGCGGAGTGCTCAATCGTTCAAGTGCGATATGGACAATCCACACGAGTCGAGCAGCATATTTTTTCTACGACCCACTTAGGAAAAAATCTAGAAAATAAAAATTTCTATAAACTGTGATATAACTTCAAATTAAAAATTTAACAATTCAATTTTATGTTTCCACTAATTTTGTACCATTATCTATAATAATGAATATTCTGCTAAATATTTCAAACGTCTACCTGTTGTCGTTATTAATATCAAGCAGAATGATTATTTAAAAATAAAATTAACAATAAAAAAAATTCCTCGCGGGGAATCGAACCCGGGTCTACCGCGTGAGAGTCTGGTGTGCTTACTACTCAACCACCAAAGAATATGCAAATTGTTTATCTATAACGTCAGATGTATTACATAACTTTTGCTTAAAAGGAACTAAAGTTCCTACCGTGTGTCCCGCGACACGTTCTACCTTTTTTCGTCCAGCATGGATTGACTTGAAATTTTAACAGAAGGTAGGTGATAGCCCAAGGATAAAAATCTATATCGAACAGAAGGGCGCTAAAGCCTTGGGGGTGGTTGCCACCCCATCCCGGGGGTGAAATTTTTTTTTACATTTTAACCACAGGAATCGATTGAAATCGATTGAAAAAAAATGTTTTATATATTTTTTTTGTAAAATCAATATTCGCAAGTTATTCGCGATTGAAAGTAACGCTTTTTAGAGGAAAAAATCGACGTTTTTGATATGTCTTTCGCGGATAACTCGAAAATTATGGATTTTATCAAAAAAACTGCAGAGAGCAAAATTGTAGCTTTTAAAAAAACAAGCAAAACCCTTTTTCTATAATTTTTCTAAAACCAATAGGAACCGAGATATGGCCCAAATGCAAAATGTGATAGATTCAAAGTCAAATACCGGAAAAATGATGCATTTTTCGTAGAAAACTCATAGAATCTTTTTCAAAGAGCATAATTAGACCTTTCTTCAAGAAAAAAGGTCTGTAGCATCAAAATTGAGTGAATTATGACAAAAATAATGTCAGTACCTACTGAATTTTTTATACAAAAAAATCGGTGAAAATTGATCTTTACCCTTGTGCAATTCTCTTTGTACATATATGGTTAATATGTCCAAGAAGTTTGACCAATTTAAAATTCATAGTTTTCGAAAAATTATGGCTTAAAGTAAAAAGTTATTTTTCATAATTTTGTATTTTTTACCCTTTCTTTCAAAATAACTCCGAAAATATTAGAGGTACAAGCAAAGTTAAAAAACGAAATTGTAGCTTTTTTTATGATAAAAATTTTCCTGTAAGTAGATTTTTTGTGCAGTTAATATTTGAGGAGATATAGCCGTTTAAAACGTCTATTTACGCACGAGCACCACCTTTTTTTAGCCCTTTGAACTCACCCCATTTAAAAACGAAAGGGTCTAAAGAGATTTAACTTACAGATCCTTGTAGTTCTTGAAAAACCCTACAAAATCGTGTTTGAATAAACTTTTTATCATCAAAATTGAAGGAAATACGTTAAAAAAACCAATCGATTTTTTTTTCGAAAAATTCTAATAGTATAGTATAGTGCACTTGGAAGCATAATAATGTACAAAACCGGGGATGGTATGTCAAAGATGATTCATTACTATTCGTGATCGAAGAAGATGAAGATGACATCGACCACGATGAAGATTAAACTGATGATACCTACAGATATTTAAAAATCATATTTGTATTTTTAATTGTAAATCTAATCGTTTATTTATGTTAATCTATGTGAAAATACAGCGCATTTTTATGTTAATAAATTTTTTTTTGTACTTAAGTCTTTTTTTTTCAATTTATATCTATTGCAATAGTTTATAAAAATTGCAATGTTGTGAAGGGTGGTTTTTAAAGGTTGAAAAGTTACTTAATGCACGTGACACATTTTTTTACAACAGAATTATTGAGCAAATCCCTATTAGCATTAATTATTTTTCTCTTGGCAAAAATTTTTACATATAACACTAATAACAGTTGATTTTTAAGGGTTGAAAAAGTATAAAATTGTAATTTGAAATGTAACCAATTTTCACATATCTTAAGATTTATAATGGTATTTTTTAATTTTTGACATTTAGGGGTAGTTTTCACCACTAAGAAACAATCAGGGTTCGTCGGCATGACATGATATATAAAGCAGAGGGTGAGTTGAGCCTAATCCCAAATTTTTATGCAAATCAATCAGAGGCGAAATAATTTTTTAAGAATTCGTGATTTTTTTTACATTCAGCTGTAACAGGGGCTGCTTTTTAAGGGTTGAAATATGATGAAATTGTATTCCAAAGCTCAAAACAATCATTATTCAACTTATCCAAACCAAATCTTACCCATTTTTAGGCTTAAAATGTTATTTTATGATTTTTGACAAATAAGGGTAGTTTTCACCCCTAAAAACCGTTTAGCGCCCTTCGGTTCGATATAGATTTTGAACCTTCGGCTATCACCTACCTCCTGTTAAAATTTCAAGTCAATCCATGCTGGACGAAAAAATTGCGAGGTTTTACCTTTTTTTGAGCTGCATTCCCTGTATATAGTTATGAAAAGAGCGATATTGTTCAACAAGCGTAATATTTGTCAAAACCAGCGATATCGTGTTTTGCAAATTACGCAAGTTGAACAATGTCGCTGATAACGTGTTTACGTACAACGTTTTATCTAATTCCGCACTTTTATAATATTTAATAAGATCTTCAATTACAATGATAATATTAAAGTGGATTCAAATGCCGTTAGAAGTATTGTTACTATGAAGTATTCACCCAGAAAATTGACTTACTTTGAATAACTGTTTCTGCAATAATGTTGTTTTCAATGTTTATAAATCTTTAAATACTATTGAATTAAAATAATGGGGTAATTGTCAGTTTAAACAAGGAAATAATTGTCAGTTTTGACAGTACCTAATTAATAAATTATTCTATGAAACTTAAAAAGTTACGTAAAGTTTTTACATAACTACTTTTCATAACTGATATATGAAGGTTATAAAAAATGTGACCTAACGTCAAGGAGTGATTTAAAATGTCACATTTGATAGCGGAATTAAATAAAAAATATAATTATAATTACTATCAAATATGGGAATATGTAAAAGGAAAACAAGGTTGAATCTGGCAGCCGAAGGTCATCGTCATTACCTTTTGAAATAAAGAGCTGCAAGATGCAATTATTTTCCGCCAAAAATTTTCTATTTTCCATACGCCTGAAAAAAAATTGATAAATTTTTTTTCAAGTACTTTAATAAACAAAAAAAACATTTCGTATCAAAAGCTGCTAAAGTCGCCGCCATCTAATGTCTCCATATTTATCATTGCAACAAAGAAATTCGTAAAGCCAAAAGGAACTTACGGAGAAAATTTTGTGAGGACATCTCGGATGCCCCCGTATGCTTTCGAATCCACAATGTCCTGGAAGAAACCAGAAAAGGAGTAGGTTTCATTGGGAAAGCGAACGGCACCCGAACAGAAACCAAAGAGGAGAGTTTAAAGGAACTTACACTTTCCAGCTTCATCAATTAAGTTGGACTGGAATAGGGTAAATATTGTAGATGGGAGATGCTTTGGATGTGGAGTGAAGGGCCACCAGGTAGCAGGGTGTAATTTTAAGAGAGTGATGAATATAAGGGAATGCTGGCTATGTAAGAGCGTGGAGCACATGGCCAGAGACTGTCGGCAGGCCTTCCTTTGTAGGGTATATGGCGAAAGAGGACACAAGCCAGGGGAGACAGAATGTTTTAGGGGAAGCAAGGGAGTGGATGAAGACGGAGAGGGAAAACATGGGAGGCACCCTCTGGACCCCTCAGAGGGGACGAGTCTGGGCAAATAGGAGGAAGGAGAAAGCAGACCACGGGAAGAAAAAATGATGAGGATGGATGGAGGGTGTTGCAGATGAATCTAGGGGAGAGCATGATTAGGAAAGAGGAGGCATGTGAGAGGTAGGAGTGATAGAGGGGAGTAGATGACGGATAGTGTGTGAAGGACCGCCGCCCGTCTTGAAGTATGCTAGGGTAGTGATTCCGAGGCGGGAGTAACGACGAGCTTGAGGTGGGTTTGGTTGGTAGACATTCCCTTGGGAATGAGTCCAATACTGTCTGGGTACTGGTTAGGACCCATTCGAACATGAGTTTCCCATCTCAGCCCGAAAAAAAAGCTTCATCAATTCTGGCTATTCACGCAGTTAGGCATACCATGCGGGAACGAAGGCCAAGTAGGCCAAGTTCTACGGATCGGAAAATAGCCCCTAAAGTCGCAAGATCAAATAAAATTAGATGGGCATAAACAAATTTCAACCATTCAAATCCCCACGGACAGATGATATAATATACCCCATTCAACTACAAATGGGAATTGATGTGTTATACCACACGTAGCTAAGATCCTCAATGGGGATACATATCGCAAGTAAGGCAAAAGTTTAAAGTCATTTAATTTACATACTTAAGGTAGGTATAACGTCAAAGTCATACAGACAAATAAGCCTATCCTCCTTTATATTAAAAACGTTAGAAATGTTACTGGACAGGTACATAAAGGACTAAGAGTTGAAGAATAAACACCTAAGCAATCGTCAATATGCCAATCAAGCAGGAAAATCTACGGATCTAGCTCTGGATGACCTAAACAGGTTTATCTCGAAGTCAATAGAAGACATGGAGGGAGCATTTAATGATATTAACAAGAATTCATTGGTTAATGCAATGAATAGATAGGGAACATGCCGATGGATAAAGGCAACTCTGGAGGATAGGATAATAATCTCTGTTCTGGGGTAAGTCACCATCAAGGCAAGGACGGGTGGAGTATGTTCACAAAGAGGAGTTTTATCACCACTACTATTAGAAACCTTAGTAGATGACCTCCTCACAGAATGTCCACAGCAGTCTTTTACTGTCTTGGATATGCAGACGACATAGCTACTGTAGTCCGGGGCAATTTCAGAAAGAATGCAAACAGCCTTAAATATAGTTGATAATTGGTGCTTACAAGAGAGACTAATGAACTCTTTCGCCTGTCTCTTCCTTGTGGCAACATTTATTGTAGAGTTTGCGACGCCTTGTCTGGCCGTTTCATACGCCAATTCGTTATGACCTTATGACCCTCGTGCCCTTGTACCCAGGCTACTCTGACTTTGAAGTGGTCTTTAAGTGCGTCTTCAATCACATAATAGCTTAGAATTGACCTCTATGAAATCAAGTGCCTTCGGTGTCGCTAGGTAAATCAACGCTCTGTAGCTTGTTGTACGTTAAAGAAAAAAAATTATTTTGCCAAACAGAGTTCCGTAACATGATGCAATATCTCCGTATCCTATTAAATTTCAATTATATTCTTTCTTATATACAGGGTGTACGGAAACTCGAACCTGTCATTTGCTTTCTTCTTTCAAATGGAACACCCTGTATTTAATAGCAAAAATAGAATCTTCGATTATGTAACTTCAATTTTTGTCAAGCATTCCCTATACCCAAAGTTTATAAAAAGTGAGTTATCTGGTAATATTTATTGTAAACTATTATTATTGACCTATCATGTGAAAGCAATAAACGTTGTATGTAACAAAAAATCCTAATTAGTGATAAATTTTAATGAATAATTCATTATAAACAAAACTAGCTACCAAAAGTATAATCCTAACCGTAATATTAAGCTGAAGGTTCAAAGTGTTCACCGTTAACATCAATGCAATGCTGTAAGAGGGGTCCCAACTGATTGGCCTGCTTGGTCACCCAATTTAACAAAAGTATATTTATTTTTTTCGGGTCTTGTATGGAATATGTTTATAGAATCCCCGGCTATTAGAGATGACAAGAAATGGATAATTAGTGCAGCATTTCGATCTGCTAATGTTGATATGCTAAGAAATGTTAGTCAATCATTTGAACTATTCTGCAGCATTGCATTGATGTTAACGGTGAACATTTTGAACCTTTAGTTTGATATTACGGTTGGGATTATACTTTTGGTGGCTAGTTTTGTTTAGAATAAATTGTTCATTAAAATTTATTATTAATTAGGATTTTTTGTTACATACAACGTTTAATACTTTCACATAATAGGTCAATAGTTATAAATTACAATAAATATTACAAAATAACTGTGTTTTTATAAACTTTGGGTATAGGGAATGCTTGACAAAAATTAAAGTTACATAATCGAAAATTCTATTTTTGCTATGAAATACAGGGTGTTCCATTTGAAATAAGAAAGAAAATGACAGGTTCGAGTTTCCGTTCACCCTGTATACAAGAAAGAATATAATTGAAATTTAATAGGATACGGAAATATAGCCTCATATTACAAAACTTTGATTGGCAAAATACATTTTTTTTCCTTTAACGTACAACAAGCTACAGAGCGTTGATTTACCTACGATTTTCACATAAACGTGTCCATATCTGTTGAAGGACTCTGTATAACGTGGCAAAACCTCATATCAAAAGCTTCAAAAAAATGTAACCAATCCGAATTCGGGCTCCCATTTGAAAAATCATATGTTTGGTTTGTAACGGAGTTATGCAGCACTCTGTATAGTTCGATATAATTTCAAAATATGGACCTTCAACACATCCACTATTTTTGTTGATAACATTTTTTGATATCTCTTAAAATAACCCATATACCGAAGTTTGTCGTAAGGTTGGTACACCCTGTATATGTATGTATTTTGGGGTGATATTCACTGAGACCTAAAAGATCTATTGTGCCCCCTTACTTCTACTCAGTTTCTGAGGAGAGTCTCAGAAATTAGTAGTTCCTTTAGTCCTATTTCCCGTAGGAATTTTAGGATGTCTGCAGGCTTCAGCTTGGGTAAATGTTCCTCTTCTATCCAGTAATCTCCTAGGTGCTGTGCAGTTGGAAAGTGTGTGGATGGAGGTTTCTTCTTCCTTTCCACAAAATCTGCATTCTTCTTCCTCTACTATTTTGAGCTTTTTCAGGTGCCCTTTCAGGCGACAATGTCCCGTTAGGATCCCTGTCAAAACTCTTAGCGCAGTTTTACTTTGACTTATGCATTCATTTGATCTCAACAGGTTGTAGTCACCCAGAAGAGTCTTTGATTGTATAAGCCCGACTAGATCTTTCCAATGGACAGATCTTCTCTTTTCTCGGCTTTACTCATTTCTTCCAATATTACATTGGGGCTGATTTCGTAAAAGAGTTCAGTCCCCCAGAAAGGTATTTCAGTACCCCTCTTTGCTAGTTCATCTGCTATTTCATTTCCTTCTATTCCAGTGTGTCCTGGAATCCATAGTAAGGTGACTATATTGTTCTCGCCTAGTTTGTCTAGGCATTCCCACACCATTTTGGAACTGATAACACAAGAGCTCAGTGCTTTAATGGCTGCTTAAATATCCGACATTATGATAATCCTTTGTCTTCTGTATCCTTTATCAATATTGATCTGGGCGCACTTTCTTATGACGTGGATTTCCGCTTGAAAGATACTTGGGGTTTTTCCCAAGCTTTAAGAGTGTTTGGTTCCTGGCTCGAACACTCCTATCCCAGTTACTTCTATTGGTTTTGAGCCGTCTGTGTACCATTGCATGGCATTCTTTCCAAGTCTGGTAATGGTATTTGGATCCCATTCCTTCTTGTTGCTTAATTCCGTAACGAATTTCTTTGAAAAGTTATACTTTTTCATCATACTGTCGTTATACTCCGCTGGGTTGATACTGAATATTGTTTGTTTTGGTTATTAGAGTAATCAAAAAAAGTTTCAACAAATGTCTATGATTTGTATAGAATCCACAACATTTTTTGTCAAATTTAATTTTTCGTAATTTGTGTAGATGGCGGTGACTTTAGCAGCCGTCGATACGAAATGTTGCTTTTGGTTATTGAAGTAATAAAATATGCTTCTCAAATTTATCTCATGCGAATCGAACATAGAACATTTTTTATAGATGAAGAAGCTGCTAACCTGTCAATAGCCATCTGACAATGCATCTAGGATCGGAAATGTGCACACATAAACCACAGACCTTCAATCAGAAAGTGTATAGATTAAACATTTACTGCCAGGGGCACATAAGTGACTATTGACCGTGTGCCACCTATTTTTTGTTTTAAATATGTCAGTTTAATGGTTATATTAGCTAGTGGGCACTGTATTACTGAAGATTTTCTTTTTCATTTAAAAAAAAGCAATAAACTGCCCCAGAGGCGTTCCTGGCACAGGGCAAGCTGGTTACTTAGTGTGTACCGGGGACCGCCCCCGGGGCGTTCAATTTTTTATTTCTGAAAAAAATCATTTTATTGGTAATTCAAAGCCGACAACACAAGCAAAAAGTAATTAAAATATTGACTTCACAGAAAATAAAATTTAATCCGACATATAAATCACAAAAAAGGAACAGTATTATAAAATATATCAAAAATTTATTATTATTTTTGGTATGTCAAAAGAATTACGTAATTCTCTCTATATATATAAAAGCAAAAAATAATAAAATAAACTAAAAACTAAAGAAACTATATTCGCACTTTAATGCTTTTAAAACAAAGAATAATAATTACACGAATAAGCTCCCTCCAGGTTATATAAAAACCACTTATCCACAATAATTATTGACACGAGTTATCGGTAGAAAGCTGGCAGAACCACGTTGTTCGTTCCACACACCGCAATTAGCACATGCACACCGTTATATGTTCTATTGTTCTGCTTGTTGCTATGCGCATGCGACACCACTGCTCAGGAACGACTGCGCAGCGACAATGACGGACTACCGTATCCGTTATTGAGATACCAGCTGGTATCTCAATTGCCGCAAAAGAACTAACCAGAAAAGGAATTTCTGTCAAAAACATAACAATCTGCACTGATAATAGACAAGCCCTATTAGTCTTGAACAGACAATGTGTTATATCGGGGCTAGTACTACAGTGCCACCAAGATTTAGCTAACGCCTCGGCAGATAACAATATTATCCTGAGCTGGGTTACAGGGCACGACAGGAGAAGTGCCAGGGAAGCGGCTGGACTAAAAATTTTAGGACCCAGTGTCACTTACGGCCTAACGACTTCGACAATTGCGGAACTAGCCAAACGTTACACCCATGCTCAATCCCTTGAGAGATGGGATGGAATCAAAGGGAAGCTGGCGCCGAAGAAATATTTGGCGATGACCAGGAAAAACCTACGTTTAACAGTAGGATTTCTGACTGGGCACTGTCAACTAAGGCAGGGCTTCTTAAACTATGGGTCGCGACCCCATTTGGTGTCGCGAGAGATAAAAATATAATTTAACAGAAAATGTTTTTTAACTTGTAAAATTATTGTTATAAAGATAAAATAACAATTATGGTAGATAAATATTGTATAAAATAAATATGAGCAGTTTTGAAACAGAAGCGCTCGCGTGGCGTCTGAAAGACTCGGTTTTGTAATTATGGCTCGTAACTTTTCAACGTGTGTACATGAACTGTGGCCAATCGGTCTGAACATTCCTCAGTGTCGACAATTTTGTAATCGAGAAAATTCATTGTAACACGTTTATTGCAAAAACTATTGTAGATCACTTAAAAGCGCTAGAAATACAGCTCCGGACATATTTTATATTAAATATTGATTTCTAAAAAATAGTTTGGATTCAAAAGCCGTTTTGGATTGGCTTAAGTGAGATTGATCACCTGCCACTTGAAGCTCAAGACGAATTTGCTGAGCTTTCGAGTGACTCAAACTTAAAACTACAATTTCAAAAAAAGCCCTTGACTGAATTCTGGATCGGAATTTCCCACAATCGCTGTGATATGGCGTTAAATGTACTTCTGCCATTCAACACCACATATTTATGTGAAGTTACTTTCTCAGCTTTAACACATATTAAATCCCAATATCGTTCAGCGTTAAAAAATGTTGAAGAGGTCTTACGTCCAGCAGTTTCAAACATTCCACCAAGATTTGATTTGTTATGCAATAAAAAACAGGGACATCCATCTCATTAAATTTTCAACATATACTTTAATTTAACACTTGTAACATGTCTATCGACCTGTTCCGATTTGACGAAATAATTTCGATTTTACCGCTTGCCGTCATAGTATAGTGTAACTATTGTTAATGTGATGACCCATATTTTTAATCCCTTTGAAGGAAAAAGCCACCCAATGAAGTGCACAAATTTTTTTTATAAATTCGAATATTGTGAAATAATGCTTTTCAAATGTAATTCAAATTAATATAGTGGATTAAAATTAACCTGCATAAAATATGTAATACAATTCAAGGTCATCACATTGACATTAAATACACTATAACCACTCCCAATATAGTTCTGTGATCTAAATTTCTCTTATCGTTGACCGTTACGACAATTGACATATGATGTCAACGCTCGATTCTAGGAGGTGGTTTTCACTCTTTTTCGTTACCGACCCTTGAGTAGCAAGGACGTATCTTTCTACCGTCTCTTAAATTTAATTGTTTTACCTTAAATTGCTGTGGTAAGTCCAAAATTATAATTTATATTTATCAAGCTTTTTCTAAAGTAGTGGCTGATATAATTTTTTGTGCATTTTTTATTTTTTTACAGAGATAGACGAATATACACATACCACGTGGTCAACCACATTTCGGTACATTACTTTTAAACTAAATCTTTTATTGTAAATAAGTAGATAGAGCTATACGGGTTCTGAGCCACTACTTCAAAAATCTCCGCTTGGTGGCGCTGAGAGTGGCGGCGCGCGCGTTTTAATTTTAGGCAGCCATTTTTAGTCCTGTTGTATATTTAAAAATCTGAAAAAAACTTCAGTGAGATTCGATCCCACAACCTTCGCGTCTATAGCAAGGCATTCAACACATGCTGCCATAAGCTCTCATGCATAATATTAGCGAAGAAAGGTATCGCTGCTGCAATGTGAACAGCGCGCGCACCGTACGCTTCTTACTGTAAAATGTGACGTAGT
>CAJUYG010002457.1:6135-30814 GCA_910591675.1 Galerucella calmariensis | reverse complement strand
ATTTTTGCCATTTCTGTATGGAACTTTTTCGAGAAAAGCGGAAAAAAAGTTCAGCGCCAAACTTGACAAACTCTCTAAATTTCAATGGAATTGTGTATTGGGACAACAAATACAAATTATTTAAGACATTGAAAAATAGAAAACAGTTGTCGGGTTTTGCAAATAACTGATGGATTTGTCACGTTCGGAGTTTAATAATATTATTCATGCACGACCTGGCGAAAAAGTCCAGATTATAAAAACGTTCAGCGGGCGTAAAGTGTCACTTTACCGCCCGCCCCTAACCCCCCGGGTGGTAAAGTGAATCTATTTTTTTTATTATATAAATGCACATGTAGTCAGTGAAACAAACTTTATTATTATTATTTATTATCATGGAAATATTTGGTACAATTAACAAAATATGTGTTTAATAAAGAAATGATAGCTTTAAAAGCCCAAAATTTTATACCAATAACACAATTTGAACAATTACTTATAGAAATGTTAGGATTTGCTACCTTGCTCTGTTGTAAGTTGCTACAAACTTCTACTCCGTATGATTTGGGTTACTGCTGGAAGGTGTATGCTCAAAAGAATCGGTATGTAAATTTGAAAATTCAGCTGTGCGACTAGTAGAAGGCATATCAGCATTGACAATTTTTTTGGCGATTTTCATTTTATTTGCCACAGAATCTTCAAAATAACCTTCTGCCACCGTTGTAGACTTCCAACCAGCATGTCGCTTCATGTTAAGAATATCCTCACCTGCATTAGCTAACAAAGTTGCTGAAGATCGTCTAAAACAATGGCCTGTGTAGTCTGTTGGAGTAGGCAATTTTGAATAAGTTGCTATTTTAAAAGAGATTTAAGAGATTTGACCAAATGTATTCTTTCCAACCACCTGACTGGAACATTTTCCATCACGATAATACACAAAAAAACGTCCGTGGTTGGTATTTGTCGTACGTAGTGAAGCATATCTTCGATATAAGTCGAGATAACTTGGTGATTCCTGCTCTTTGTCAATCACACTGAAAATGCGGTCAATTCTAGTTTTAAATGCTCGTATGGTTACCAATAACGTTGTTCCTAAATACTGAATATCGTCTATTGAAATATTAGCCAATTGCTCTCGACGACATGCTCCACAAATATCAAAAATTAGTGCAACCCACAATAAAAAATCATATTAACATAATAGTCTAAAATAAAAAAAAAACAATTATCTTACTTTCATCATAAGATATAAATTATCTGGAGCATCTAATAAAAATAATTCAATTTCTTCCCTGGTTAGAATTTTTGATTTTTTTGGTTTATAACCGTCTGATTTCCGTTTTAAGAATTTTGTCAATCTTGAATATCTAACGATGTTTATATTGTGCAAATTTACAGTTGCTTTTAACATCGAATAATATGACCATAGAGACGACGGCTTACGGCATTTGGACTTTTCCAGAAAAAATGCAAGAAATACATTTTCTGTATAGTTACCATCTATAACATTCTTCAATTTGCACCAGCTAACAAATCCATCGTACACCTATCGTATATTCTCTTAGATTTGGCGGGTAGTAAACTTAATTTTGCATCTTCTGCTGCTTTAAAAATTTCCGGTGGTGTTCCGGAAACTATTTCATCGTCACTACTGTCCATTACATAAACAAAATATATGAAACTTCTTCGAAAATATACTAAGAAACTTGCAATACGTTAAGTCGACTGTAAATAAAAATGGCGTCTTCCTATTTTTGTCCTATTGACTTGGTTGCTATGGTAACGCGTATAGGTTTATAGATTATTAATTTATCATCTTATTAGTTTCAATAAGACTTATTTTTATTTAACTATACAAATGATTTGGTAGATTGTTATCCAGGGTGAGTTATAATAATATTGAGGTATAAAAATTATCCAACTTGAAATATTTATAATAACCTACTCACAAAAGGTGAAAAATAGAAAATAATAGTTATTTATTAATAAACTATCATTAATACAGCAAAATTCTTTTGAAGTTCATAATGACAGAATATTTTTTTGACAATCTAATTTTTATTCAATCTCAACAAAAAGCTTAATAGTTATTTATGATATGAGTGTTATAAGTGAGGTTTTATTTTGTGAGTGAAAACGTTTGTGAAATGAGCGGAGCGAATTGAACAATTTCACGAACAAAATAAAATCACCTTTAACACAAATACCATACAATGTTTTTTGTACAACTTCCCTATTTTGATAATGAAACGAGCGAATTTGCAATGACAATAAATTCAAAATGCATTTTAGTATTCAAATAATCAAAAGATTGTTGTGAATGGCAGACGTTGCCAACGTTATGATTACTAACAAATGAGAAATGACGCTGTCATTTGAATGGAGTGCTAAAAATTTTTTTAACACTAGTGTTAAAAGTATTTTTAACAACCGTTCCTGGAACGTGCACTTCACTGGATCCATTTCTAGTAGACTATCATATCGTTGGAATGTCATAAAATGAAATATTTCATTTCACATTTTGCCACAGATATGATCTACTATGAATGGACCTTAATAAAAATTTGATAACAAAATTTTGCAGTCTTGAACTTCAAAATAATTTTTGATTGTCTAGTTGTCAAATTTTTTCTGTTGTGTCAGTTAGGGATAAAAATTAATTTCTACTTATTTTTTCTTGACAACGGTAGCTGGAACACTACCGAAACGTTGAAATAAAGAATTTAAAAATATTTTGGTTCAATTTCCCAAGAAATAAAAAAAAAGAATGAATAATATACCACAAGGAACATACAGAAGATATTACGAAATGTTATTCCAAAAAAAGATCTTCAGTAAATTGAGAAAAATCTAAGGCAACTCTACAGTTCACTTGGCCTGTTTGTCTCGGCGCATGAACTGCTGAATGCCTTTTCAACGGTTCTATGCAGAGCTGGTCCGTAATATACACAAAACATATATGAGATATCGACATAATATGTGCAGGTGATGCTAATGCTGATTCAAATAAAAGCCCATGCTCATGATGAAAATAAGTTATGTGAGCGGCTCTAATCGAAGATTCGTGAGTCAGTTGATATTTTTCAGTCATTAATCAGATGGTGGAGCTTTGTTAAAAAGACAGGCAAAGTATGGTATCAGTCTCATGAAAGTTCCAAAGAAAGTTGATTCCGGTTGACGGATGAAGCCATGGAAGAAATAGTAGGAAGAAAGTTATTCAAAAATGCCAAATGCAATTAATTGCACGAGAGTATATTTTTTCGTGTTATGTTACAATTTTTTTGTCAAGCCGAACCGTAGAATTGTTGTGGAAGATGTTTTTGGATAATACCTTAAGTAAGTTTAATCAATATTTTAATATTTGTCATTTTGTCTTTTCAAAGACGATAACCCAACCAGCTAGACAAATTTGCCTCACTAATTAGATACTGAAAGTATTTACTCTGCTTCCTGATGTTCTCCAATTATGTCGACCTACAAAGCGAATGACTCAACAATATTTTCCGAGATGTATTTCATGCCATTATAAACCCTGAACGAATTTTGCAATTTAAAATATTTCTGTTTCATCTATTATAAAACTTTATCAATCGTATTCGTATTTGCCTTATTGCTTTCTACTTTTGCAGTAATCCGGAGCAAAGAATTAATTTTATAATTCGATTACATTCTACTTCTTTTATTACATGCCCAGTAGTGATTCTTGAGTCATTCTTGAGATTCCAAGACAAAAAAAATGTATCATCGTTGTAACTTATGAAATAGGAAATTCCTGCTTTTCATCCAGGAGTTCATTCTAAACAAATTACTTTGACCACTATGAAACTTTCAAATTATATCTAGGTATCGAGAGGTAGCAGTAAAGTTTAATATAAATGCTTCATTTTCATCTGTGAGCTGAAAATGTCAATTGCAGATTTTTATAATGCATGACTCTTATCCAAAGGCCTTAAAAAAGTGAGAATCCACAGGGAGCTATAGACTCCATTTAATTTGAAACCTTCAAACTACTAATTTTTCTTCAACTATTGTTTATCTTCTGCTGTCTGGTTTTACTTTGCGAAGTATGTCCACTCACCCAATTGTTGTTCTGTGCAACATGATTAATTTAATTTCAATTCACTCCAAGCCATACCAGCGTCATTTTTTTTCTTTCAGTTTTTCTTGCGAATCGTGAGGACTCACGTCTTTATTTCAAATTATTTACGTAAAGCCTTTTGAGATTCTTACGAAAATAGAAATCACTCCAAGTTTTTCGTTTCCATATATTTTTTTGTCATTTAAATCCTATTGCTTTTACCATTTTTGCCCTCCTTTATATTTCCTTGTGATTGCAATGTGTTTGTGTGAATCAGGACGATTATTTTATTCCCCGCCTCATTCTTCAATTTCTGGAATCCATCAGTCTAATTTCCAAAAAAACCTGTTAACTTTCATTATTTTCTGTAGGACTGAAAATACAATACTCGCACAAAATAAACGGTACCGAAAATTAAAAATTGAATTCACTTTTAAATCTCTATAATTGAAGTGTTCAATATGTTCCCTATTACAAAGCAAACAGGCGCTTCATGTCGATTTTGTAAGTCACTAAACATATTTATGAAAAGTGGTTGCTGTAATTGTTGGAAAACAATTTTGATTCTCGTAGTTCTGAAATAATTGCAGGCGGGTTTTCCGAGTGAAGTATTCTTCGTTTCATCATGCCACAAATGTATGCATTAAGTGGCGTCAGATCAGGTGAATGAGAGGGATATTCTGTTTCTCGAAAAATTATTCAATTATCAAAATGCTGACGAGGTAAACCATAGTATGTGCACCTGATAATTTTTTTTATCGCCAACCGTCAGTCAAGCCATCAATTATCAGATTGATTTCCGGACGTAAACAAACAGTTCACCTTCCGCATTTGCGGCAGGTAAAGTGACATATGGGGCAGGTGAAGTGACATATGCGGCAGGTAAAGTATTTTGACTTTGACATTACTCGAAAATCATCATCTCTTAGTGTCACGCTTCTCCCTATTACGGCTCCATAATATTTTTCTTGCGATTTATTCATAACAAACTATTGTTGGAACTCCTTTGCATAACTTCAGGAATCAACTCTTATGATGCTTCAGGGTGTACCTTCAATTTAAATATAACAAATAATAAGTAGATTTGTTCTATATGTGCTATTTACTTTGTCATAATAAAAAGCAATGAAATATACCTCAGTTTCTTATATTCTGAATTCTGAGCAGTTGGCGATAAAATTTTGTATGCACCACGTCAGTAAAGTGTCTTATAATTACAGACTCGTCCGATAAAAAATCACTTTACTGCCTTGATACATGATCAACTATTTCTATAGCCTGCAATCTGATTCTTGTCTTCAACGAAATAAGGACTAATAATAACATCACCAGATATCGCGCACCAAAGGGTAACTCAAAGACTGTGGAGTGATTCATCGGGACGTTCAAATCCAAAGAATCTCTTCGTTTGTGGAATAATAAAGCTCTTTAGAAAAATGTGACTTTCGTCTGGGAACCATATGTTTCTCAAGAACTTTGTATCCTCGGTAATTGTGCTTAACATTCGACCCAGGTAAATTCCTCTTGCACGTTTGTCGGCAACATTCAGTCCAGTTGTCCAACAAGAATGTGGTATAGGTAACTACAAATCGATTTGGACATGCGACGTGTAGATATCTCACTAATGTTGGGTTTTCTTGCAGTTCTTTGAGGCTTTTTTTCCATTGCTATGACCATTTTCAAATCAACTTTCACTGCAGCGTATCATTAGTAGTAGTACCTATGTCAAATAATGAGAATTAATTCAATTGTGACACATATATATCTTATAAGCAACTCCTCAGCACCCTCTATTTCAGTACTGTGAATTTTTTGGCGGATACCTCACTAGGATTCTATTACATTCAAACATCAACCCGTGTGAGGACTAATAAAACCAATAAAAATTTAAGCATTTAAGTGGTCATGATTCTACAAAATTTGGTTTCCGTTCAGATGGTTGAGAAATTCTTTCTGGGAGTAGTATTTGAATGGGAGGTAACGAAGATTACGAGTTTGTAGCTTTGTAGCTGGAAGGTGGAAAAATTGTTTTGTTCAATGGCTGGCCTATTTTCCAGACCCTGGCAATTAACAAAGTGTACCAGTAACCGTTTATTTGCCATGTCCCTGTTCGAGGTAAAAACGATACGGATTAATTTTTCACGAATCTGAATTCTGTATCTGACTGAACATTCAATTTCGAAAGCTAATTTTTGAATCAATCTCTGGCGCGATTGTTATTGAAATAATGAGATAATATCTGAAGTCTTCCAATATACATTTCCAAACGTACGGTTACATATGATAAAAATGATAATTTGATGAATCTCCGTATTCAAAAATTATTCATTTTGTCAAAAACTTCGGGCTCACGTTAAGTCTAGTTCATGATGTGAAAGGACATTGACCATACTAGTTTTGGAGATAGTGCCTATCATGTTTTCACTTATGATGTTACACTGTAGTGTTTTGTCAATTCAATTCAACCTTATTTTGTTCATTCAATTGCTTAAGCTGCAGAATAACTTTTCCATATATTGGACAATGTTTCACCTACTACTCGATGAATAACAGAATGTCTGTATGTTCCTTGTGATGTATTCATTATTGCTTTTGTTAATATGTCAGATATACTGTGTGAACCTCTAGGCCATTAAAAATCCGGAGAAATGAAAAACAGAAAGTATATTAAGAATATTGAGTTCTCCAAGTGGGGTATTTGCAAGCATGCTTGAGAAGGGTCCAATAATAAGAAGCAAAGAATTTTCAATATAATAAATATGTAGCTAGTATTCCAGCAGATTGTATTTAAATTTGGTTATCAATGTTTGGGAGAAAGATTTCCAAGAATTGATTACCTGTTCCATCAGGATAGTATTATAAGTTTTCACCCAGGTTTTCTCGTAATTTATCATTGTACTTTCTGTTAATCAATATACACTTCAATACACAATATCAAAAAACTCATTTGGATATATTCTGAACAAAAAAAGATATAACAAAATAAGGTAGAGTTTGTTCAGCCATCCTTTGCCGTTACGTCATAATGGGTGACGTATTTTGCTGTTTTGCGTATGTCTTATATTACTTATTGTTATAATCTCAAAATTATAATCAATGACATATGTTAAGAATTGTTTTCAAAATATGACAACTGAACTGTCAAAAGTAACAGATGAAATGTATGTCGTCCTTAGATGAGAAATACGTTAATGACGTCATAATTCCGTCTCATCCATTTCATGAATGAGGGAGCAAACTGGACAATGTATGACGTAACGGCAAAGGATGGCTGAACAAACTCTAACACCAAACGTCGCGTTTTATTAACAACATTATTTCCAAAATTAGCAGAGAAGCGCAATCCTTAATTTCTATTTAGATTATAGCTTTATTTATTTTTTGGGTGGCTGTAATATTTGGTATTTCTGGGGCCTGTAGAATGGATGAGTTAGTCCGAATGACTGTACACGATATAGAAGACTTAGAATCTAAGCTTTTAATCAGCAGACCTGATTAGAAAACCAACAAACCAAGATCATTTGTAATTAATCAGATCTACTTGAATGTTTATCGAAAGTATGTTTCATTAAGACCAGAAAATATGAACAGTGACCGATTTTTCTTTAAATATCAAAGCGGAAAGGGTTGTAGACAAGTGGTAGGAATTCATCAATTTAGAAAAATGCCCAAAATAGTTGCTACTTATTTGAACTTGGTAAATCCGACAGAATATACTGGTCACTGCTTTCGTCGGTCTTCTGCAACAATATTGGTTGACTCTGGTGCCGACATAACTAGTTTAAAGAGGCATGGCGGATGGAAGTCATCAAACGTTGCTGAAGGATATATCGAAGAATCGCTTAACAATAAGGTTGAGGTGGCAAATAAAATTTTCCTACAACCACTATGCAAAACACGCTTTTCTACACAAATTTTTATGCGCAAAGCAGGCCTTTCCTAATTCTTTTGATAGCCGTTGGAAAAGTAATGCGAAAAGTACACGCTATGGCACTTTTCCGCACCGAAATGTCAAACAAAGCTACCTATGACCTGTCAACTTATTTTGACAATTCAACCTAATAGTGTATTTCTTATTTGTGTACAATTTTTAAATTAAAACCAAAAGTACCTAAGTAAACTATTTATTTCATTATCAATTTTAATTAATTAAAAAAACAATTTAGGGAATTATGAACCAAGATCAAAATAACTTATTTTTTGAGTTGTCCAATTCGGACATTGAAAATACTCCTCCATATATTATTGAAATGGCTAGAACTGCAACCAAAAATTTTTTACCTGAGGTTTCAATACAAATTTGTTCAAATTTTTCAATTGATTATACATTCAACTGATTTTTCTATTTATTTTCATATTGTAAATTCTTTCTATTAAAAGTTTAAATAAAATAACTATATAAATGACTGTATTTCTTTCATTAATAAACGTGGTTGTAGAAAAAATATTGTGTGCAACTTGTACGCAAATCACTTTTCCCACTCGCTAGATTTGCGGCACTCGCCTTACGGCTCGAGCCACAAACTTCTGCGCTCGTGGGAAAAGTGACGCTTTGCGCACTTGTTGTACAAACTACTATTTCACAGTACAAAATATTCAACAAAATGACCCTACCACCCTGCATGTTGTCCAAAATGTTTCTCATAGTTCTAAGAGTGTTCCTCCAATGTTCAATAATTGTACTAACTGTCAAATTACTGTAAATATAACAAATTGATCTTAAAAATGTATTCAGCAATGACTTGATGTTTTCAAAATATAAATTAATTCCTTATAAGCAATGTGTTTTCAATCATTTATGTAGAACACTAACAACTGTACGGAAATATCATTTCCTTACAGTAAGGAAGTCCTGACTTTTTCTTCAAGAAATTTTGACAGGAATGTCAAAATTTCCTAGCGATTTGCGGAAAATATCATTTTATAGCAGTCACTTTTATATTAATAGTTATTGTAGTATTATATCTGTTTGCCACACCTATAATAATGGAATGACCATATCTGAACAAAGAGTGATCTTGATACTTCTACACTATATGGCTCAAAATGAGAATTTGCTTTTTCAATTAGCACTAGAGTCTGGAAGAAGGCGGGAAAAGGTATTGCCATTGTTTGAAAATAGGCAGTATGAAGGATTGCTCTATTTTTATAAAAAAATATTCGGTTGTAATAAATCAAAATTTGAAGAGTTTTTCCGAATCTTCCGCCATCATATCAACCACATGTTGTAACTAAAAGTGTAATCAAATCATTAATATAACATATCCTTTAAAACACTATCCTACCTGAAAAATCGTCACAAATCAGTCGCTTGTCTGCTCCCAGAGAGGTCTGGTGACCGGCGACAGCGAATAGCGACTTAATTTGGGTAGCAGCTACAGGTAATTAGTATCGCGTAGGAAAACAAATAGATGAATACATGAATGGCTGTCTTGGCGAATAAGTCATCGCTACTTTTTCGCGGCTACTAGCGACTGACAAATGTGGAGGAAAACGTACCTTAGGGTAAGCCTAGTATGGGTGCTTGTCGTTTTGAACTTACAAAAACGTACCATCAGGAGTATTCCTGTGGTTTTAAAACCACGAAAAGATTCCGATCTTTCGTTTATTCCAGTAGCCTGGAGGTATTCCATTATTCTGTGGAATGTCAGATTATATGGCATACGCGTCAAACAGTTGAGGTACCTACACTATAATAACACGACACCAAAGTATGCCAGGTATATGCAAAAAAATTGCCTATTGATTGTCTAATTATCTAATTTTGCATTAGTGTATAATAGAGACCAGAGATTGGGAAAATTTAATTGTTTTTGATAACGGTAACTGGATGAACGCTACCGAAACGTTGAATTGAAAAATGTGAAAAAGGTTGTGGTTTAATTTTCATGAATAATTGACAAAAATAGGTAAATTATCTTGATTTGTGAAATTTAGGATAAATATATCCACAGAAACAAATATAAACACAAAAACGTTTCCACATCACAGCACGTTCATGGGAATAAATATAAATTTCCGACATTGGATCCCACTGGAAATCTATGACACACAAAAAAAAACATTAAAGACTCACATTAGGCGATCACGAGTCTCTCATATATTAGATTCCGAATTTGATCCAATAGCCCTTCAAGGTTCCTACGTGTGTTCAATAAAAGAGGGAGTGATTCTAATCGACGTATTCTATTGTGGAGTGATTTAGTTCAGGGTTTTCATGTGAAAACCGAGAGGAAACCATTTTCGCTCGATATTTCCTCACAATAAACATATAATTAGTAAACAGGTTGTCCAATTACTAATGGAAAAAGTTACCCAAAATGATGGAACTTCAATGCAATCTTTTAATTCAATTTCTTGTTTACTAGTTATAGGCCGAGATAAAGTTTCATTTTTTATTTTAACTTCATTAATTTCATCTGTATAAAATTATGTGGTACCCAGTATACTTAATTTTAATATTTGTACATTTCCTGTGATAATGCGGGGTGAGTGTAATGAATATGGGAGTGGAGTACAGGAAGCGCTCATCTACTAGCTGCCACTGTTAAGCTTAATGCCATTGAATAAATAATATATGATGCTTCTCATCCTAAGCATTTTCGCAAATACCTGATTTTAAGAACCCTTTGGTACCTTTTGTATTCAGCTATTTTGATTTCTAATGGTCTTGATGTCTTAAGTGAATAATATTTGTCACTTTCACAGGATATTCTATATACGATATAAATTCCAAATGGTCACAGCTATCCCTATTATAGATAATCCTATCACGATTGAAATACAAAAATACAAAGCATTACTTTCCAATCGGTGAACGAGAGTATTAGTGAAATTTCTGCAAGATGGAAAGAAAATAAAGAATCTTCATTAGCTGCACTTTTTGATTTACCAGACTTTGCACGATCCTCTCCACTGCCAGTTCCATGGAACTCGTTCATTGATCTGGTAACTGTGAATTATCTCAAGCGATTCAGAACCAGCCTTTTTCATGGCTAGACTCAAAAAAAATCCGCTAGGGACGGCACCAGTGGGGGGTACATAATAATATGTATTGACAACATCGGTAAACCAACGTCCTATTTATGGAAATAAAAAAACATTGCTTATAATAGTTATAATGAAATATTAAAATGTTTATTATTCTCACAAAATTTTCGCATTCTCGGATTGTAGGTCTGACAGACAGTACAGCATGAAATCCATCCTCATTAAATCTATGAAATGTTGGTAGTTGTATAATTAATAGGGTTACATTTGAACTTAGTTTGTTCATCAATATTATAGATATTTAATGGAAAAATAGTTATTTATGTAACTAGTGTGTAAAGTAGCCTTTTTTTTGACGAATGTGAATATTTAATTAAAATACAAAAGTTTAATAGTAATTTTCTTTACGCACTAGTGCGTAAAGAAACATACTTTACGCACTAGTGCGTAAAGTAAGCTAAATTTTTCTTTGGAAGAGTCTTTTCATAATAATCTAAAATAACATCATAGTTTTCTAAAAATATTCAATTCCTAAATATAAAATACAATTGCTTACTCTAGGTATAGTCGGAAGATCTCAATTTAAATTTTAAATGTCAGATTCAATTCACAAAGAAATGTCAGTCACTCACCGCCAACTTATACCTATTTACCGTATTATTTCCAGTACTCAATAATTATTTAACATTTATTATTAGGTTACTTTACCGAATTCTATAGGTTTCTATCTTCAATTTATGAAAAAAACTTAGATTTAATATCCGTTTATTATACCTATATTTTTATAAGTCTAGATATCTATAACTACATACATATTGGAATTTTTTCTTTACGCACTAGTGCGTAAAGTAAAACTCTTTACGCACTAGTGCGTAAAATAAAGTTTTACGCACTCGAAAATGTGTCTAAAGTACATACTTTACACACGGTAGTAGAAAAACATATTTTTTATCGATTGAGAAAAATTATATAGGATAATTAATTTTTTCGAAGCACACACAAGCCAGACTCTTCATGAACCAACTGACATTTTTACTACCTGATCATTGGGAAGAGTGGGAAAAATAATTATCTTTTTGTGAGGGGTCAGAATGTCAGCTGTGAGCTACACGCTCAAGTGAAAAAACTCCATGTGAACTTTGTGAAGTTCCGGTAACAATATGATGCATAGTCTCAGAGTTTACTAGCTACCATCAATACTTTTTCAAATGTAACTTCTTGGTGCTATACTTTTCTACAACCAGTATTATTTGCAGCAGCAACGAAATTCTAGTGAACGTGAAAAAAGAATAACAGCCAGGCAGCCCTTGCAGCTTTAAATAGCTAAAAAGTAACATCCAGACTTGTAGAAGAATGCCAGAAAAAGCTGAAGGTACTGACAGTCCTCATTAAGGTAAAATTATTGTGGGTGCCGGGACCTAACGATATTTCTGGAAATTAAAAAGCTAATGAAATCGCGAGAAGTTTAGCAACAACATATGCTGGATCAGAACAAGTTCTTGGGGTCACAAAGAAGGTGGCCCGAGGACAAATACAAAAATGGATACAAAGCCAACATAGACTACAGTGGAGGCACACTCCAAAGCCGGTACACTGTAAGACCTTCACGGTGCTTCATGTGTTTAACGGAATGAAGAACTGATGAATATCAGTACGAATCTACCAGTTATTCCAGGTTACATAACGGGTCATGCCCCGGTTAAAGATCCCCTGCATAAAATGGGACTGTATAACGGAGATCTCATCTGCAGATTTTGTGACATGGTGACCGAGACCGCTACTCGAAGGTGCGGGTATAGTTGGGTGTGTGGAATACGTGTAAGAGTAGAGTACAATCCAACAAGCTGCAGTGCTTTCGGCATAAGAACGGCTCCCACAGAGATTGAGAAAAATTGACAAATATGGAATAATTATCCTGGAATATTATTTCAGCTTTGGAAAACATATATTTTTCAAATCCACAGAATAAGGAGTAAGACTTTTCAGCATTGTAACCAAGAGTTTGGTTGTTTTCGTATCTGTGTAAATTGCAGGAAAAGAACGTTAAGGATTTGTTCCTGTGTAAATTAATGTTTGTCTAGAATTAAGCATGAGTGGACAGGATAACAGGAGAAACGAGGTATTTTCCAGCAAACACACAGGGAATATATACAATTGGATGATACAAAGCTGTTGCCGCGACCATCCTTTCAAGCAAGGCTCGACTGCCACTAATTTGTTTAGGGTTTATCTGTATTTGTTCTTTTCTATGTACAAATTCTTTGTTGAAATAATTCGAAAATTATGCCGAGTTGGCGTCGAAACAAAGGGTTACGTTGTTTATCTTCGGGTTGGATTGGAGTAGGTAATCCGGTTCCGACAACTACGAATAATTCAGCTAATTACTGCGGTGTATTTACTTTTCGACTGTCTGTTGTTGAAAAAGAATGTCACACATGTTAGATATTAACAAGGTTGGGGCATGTCATTCAAAATGATTTGGATTTTAGAAAATAATAATTATGGCTGTTTGCACTTCAACATAAAAGTAACGGAATATATTACGTGGATAAAAAAGAAAAGAGAGAGAATGTAGAGTGAACATTCCCAAATGATTTGCTGGTGTACTGATTTGAGTTACAACAGAATTGACTTTTTGTTGTTATGGAGGTAAACGCTAACTAAATGGCTACCGAATAATGATGTTATGTAGGTGAATAGATGGGTCATAATCGTTCGACCTACTTCATTACAAGATTCTTGGTATTTGTTATCTAGGACCATGATTCATTTTGAAAAATGTGATTTTTTTCACTTAGGTACAATTCTCTCCAGCATCACCTCAAAATATCCAAATAGTAATAGGATAACAGAAACCAATCTCTCCCACAATGCTGGGGTGGGATGGCCCAACTAGAAAAGAAGGGTTTTGGCTGAAATATCACTTTGTTCTGCAAACAAGGATTCCGCAGTCATGGCAGAAGTTAACAAACCTAGAGCAGGTATCGTGAAACCATTTGAAGGAATTAACCCACATTTCGCCACAAACAGTGCATTCCAGTGCTGGTGCTTTCAGAACCATTTATATTTGAGAGTTTTCATTTCAGCTATAATATACAAAGAACATTGATAATTTGAAATAATTTTGTCACGGATTCCGAAAGCGTGCTGCTTGGTAAGCATGTTACTTCAAAGCAGCATGCTTGATGGAAGTTATGGCAAAATTATCAAAAACCATCAATGTTCGAGGTATATTCGGTTAGATAATTTTTTATGCAAACCGTTTCCAAATACTAAAACCGACACTCCTTATAATTGTCAAATTGACAAGTTTATCCATTGACAGAAAATATTTTGAATAACCTTGGAAACGCAAAGACATAAATGATAATTACCCATGAGGTAAGTAAGTTTATTGATTTCTAATTGGCCATTTTTGAGCACGTGGCTAAAAATACACAGTTTTAATAGGTGTGAATATCGGGAAAAAATTATTTTGGTGTTCTTTCAGCTACTTTCCACTTTCTCTCGTCAATCGGTCTTTTTGAGGATATTATTTCTGCCAGCTGCTTGCTTCTTTGTCGAACCGACAGCAAAAACAACTGGAACAGCCAAGACTATCTGTAGTTTTCTAGGAGTAGGCACAGGAGTATTTGCATCAGTTTCTGCAGGCAGTTCATTTTGTTTTTCTGATAGACTTTCACCTATAGTCTACCAACTTTGCTTCAGCAGGTGTGCCTAGTGTGGAGGAAAGTCAAAGACGTCCTTCCTAGAGGCAATTTTATTTTTCTCAGAGTGGTTGCGGGTGCCCCTACACTTCGAGCAGCTTCCTTCACTCCTATTCTATTTTCAATAATGACTTGAATGACTTCTGCTAACTGTTACTCAGTTCAACTGTCCCCGGAGTGCTTTTGTATTTGATAGGCATACTGAAAAAAGAGAAATATCACTAATATCGAAGAGCCATCTCACCGCAGTAATAAGTGTGCCGTTTATCCCCACTTTGCGATAAGGATATATCCCAAGGACATTCAGCAAAACCAGAATGTTTGCACTCACTTGGAACGAAAATTCCACTGAAACTATGAATGAATTGAATGTTCCCTAGCGCGACATTGTTATTAGGAAAAAAATTCGTCTAGCTGGATCACAAAATAATTAATACTTAAATAGGTCTTTGATAGTGAACACTGGAGGAGGCGGGCTTACTATGTACTAAGGGATGTTATTGGCGTCTCCACTTATCTCCACCACTAGGGCGCCATTTATCCCCAAAATTACCCTGATTGTTTCGACCAATTATTCCCCAGAAGTAGGTATTAATAAACCACTCCCAATTACTTTTTTCCAATGCATGTGTGTAATGATGTACAAGCCGTAAATAATAAAGATATCAACTGTTGTTGAATAAGTATTGTATGGAATATTATCCAAATGAGCTTCTCATATAAGGCTCAGAAAGGGTTTCTGATATGGTGGAATATGGGCAAACACTTCGAGAAAATCATCAAAGTCGGAGCCGTTTTTGAGGTGGAAACTGAGTGAACTACGAAGGGTATATTGAAGGTTCCATTTTGCTGTTCAAATTTTGAGCTTGTGGAATTATGGTGTTCAATATCCACTTTTCATAATTTCACAAGGAAATTTTTTTTTGTTTCTTCATTACGGTAATAAAATTCAACTAATTTGATATTTTTGTAAATGCAAATGTATTACACATTTCTTATTTTATACCTTGGAATATATTAAAAAATGGACAAAGACTACGAATCACAACAAATTTATTGGATATAGAAAAAAAACTCATTTCTCATCAACGGTTATGGAGTGGAGATGGAACAAGTACCTAAAATATAAAAAAAACTTATATATTTTCGGTAACACACCTTTGGAAAAGAAAATAATATCATTAATGGAAAATATTTGAAAAATTAAATTGAACTTCATTGGTTCCCGAGTTTCGATTAATGGAAAACTCATAAAATTCTTTTGCCTCATCTGGCAGTTGAAGGATCATAGCTTTGAAACATGCTTTTCTTCAGATACTCCAACGGTTTGAATAAGCTTTTCTATTCCAGGAACATCGGGGTACTTGAAGGCTTCCTTCTTTAGAACACACACTTTTTTCATTTCTTCCCCGAATGTTCCTTTGGAGTATAAGTAATTATATAATAATAAACTTGACATTTTGTGAAAGTAAAAATGTCGATTGAAACATACACCCATACATTCGTAGGACAATCACTAGGTTTAGATGGCACTGGAGATTCACATTGATCATTCATTTTCATTGTGAAAATAATAGTATAATTGAAGGAAACTGCCGCCTAAATAGCTGTAGTTATTTATGGTTATGTTTAGATATAGATCAAAAGTTCGTCAAACCACAGAAAATTACTATTAGGATTGTTATGATACGGATATTGAACAAAATTCAAAACACAAAAACATCGTCTTCTATAGACTTATTTGTATAGTGCAGAATAGAAAACTTTTCGTTTTTAACAAATAAAGAACAAATTTATGACTTAAATCAAAATTGATATGAAAAATGCTGGTTTTCTATGAACAAAGATTAATGTTTTCACTCATATATTGAATATTAATCAACTTCGTTTGGAAATCTCAGGGGATATAAAACCGTCCCGTTAAAACAAAAATAACGGTGTATATAACACAATCCACCCAAAAGTGGATATAGAACAGTATAATCCTTAGGAGACGATTTAACTAATTCTCAAGAGAAGTTGGCAATGAAAGTCAATATTAAAACTTCATATGCAGGCAATTTTATGACCAGTGAACGTAGTTTATTGCCGTAGTCTATTTGAAGGTTATATGTCTTAGGAAGGACTTCCTATGTATACTTTGGCAAGTTTATCTGAAACCGTGAAAGGAATGCAGTAAAACATTCGACATTGCCACATTTAACTATGAAAAAACTGAAGTGCTTACTATGTAGTGATAATAATTAGAAAAGGGTCTTTTTATTATCAACAATATTGAAAATATGATTAAACGTTAATTTTATAATGTACTTGTTTCCTTGGATTTATTCTATTAACATTATTTTTTCAATTTATGAATATTTAAAGATGAACACTTTTCCAAATATGTTATGGGCTTTTTGAAGCTCTGGCAGCGTTGTACGAAAACCATAATGACCACACCCTCGAATTACATAATTGGTGATTTGTATCGACCAGCTGACTTCTTATTGGCAAGCGCGTGCGTGAGATCTTTCCTCTCACTTCGTCAGTTGACTGATATTGATTAATCCAGTGGCGTTATACCTTTGTATTTCCAGTTTTACTTGGTAAAAGAGGTACTGTACGCCATTTGTACGTTTGACAGATAGGCGCCATGTTTTTCCTCGCCTCTTACCGATCCCGTAGAGCTTCAGATAAACTTGCCAAACTATAAGTACTTCGTTTGTACTCTATCATTTTTAAAAGGTACCCAATATTAAATCAATTTCATACATGCTGTACTCCCACTATCATCTGTCTAGAATATTAACACAGCTTGATTGGTCAGTTCAATGCTCAATTTATCGGTAGTATTTCTTCTCTTCTGGTTCACTTTCCCATAAATTCAATATAAAAGCAGAATATATTAGGAAAATTTTTATTACAATATGTTCCGAATGGGTCAATTCTTGATCAATTATCGGTAAATCACATGGTAAAATAATAAATAATTGCAGACTGCACGTGAATATTGTATTGTATATTAATTGAGAAATGTATTTAACTACAGGCCGCATTTAGTTGATTAAACGTTGCGCCAGTATCGATCTGAAGTATTATTTTGAAAGCTTTAAAAATTATTTATTCACACCATTGAGTATTGTTTGCATTGAACAAATTAGTGTGTCAGTTATAATATATGATGTGCAATGCAGTCGTGAATTTTACCCCCCCCCCTCATGATTACTGGAAGCAATGAAATATGATAATTGAATAAAAAAAACTAAATTGACCTGGAAGGAATTATATTATTGCCATTCAAGAGATGAGCATAACCAATAAATTGTGTGATAAAGGGTGTTACTATCTTTGAGATTTGTGATGGAAACTAAGGTAACAAAATACCCCATTAGGAAAATATTTTAATTATATTCACGCCAGTAACAACAATTGAGGATCTTTTAATGCTTTCAGTGGCTGATCGTGAAGTTGATAAATGCATCACATTATAGACTCAATAACCCTCTTATTGATTCTGTTGCGGTTGGAAAGCGTATTTTGGGAAAATGAGTACATCAAAATAAAATGGATCATTCATTTTGCAAAAAGTTTGTATCAGTTGTGTTGGTAGATACTTTAATAACAATCAGTTGTGTATACTTGGTAGTTACTTTTATAACCATCACAACAAGAAACTTCGAGAAATACGAAACAATAACTAAAATAACATTTCCTATCTAGTAGTACAGAATAAATTCCGGTCATTCCGCACCACTTGTTAACAATTGTTAAAGAAGCGTTAAATCAATTATTGTGTATTCCTTTTGGACTCATCTCAAATTTAGGGCTATTGCATTATCAGGGGCATCACAACAATGGTACCTACTCTTTCGTCCTTTGAAAGAAAGAGTTGCGCAATAACAATTTTTCACAGTGCTGGAAAAAATTTTATGAAGCCGAAAATACTTTCAATGAGAGATTTCTTAACTATCTCATTTGTCGCAAGTACTTGAGACAACATGCGAATAAATTTCTTCCGTGGACAATAATCCACAGTCTACAGCGGAAAGCATTGCTAATGAGTCAGTATCATAAGGTCATAATGTTGGATAGTCCAGCATCCATTAAAGGACTGAGCTCTTGTGTCATCAGTTGCAAAATGACGTAGGAATGCCTAGAAAAACTCAATGAACTAAGCGAGAACAATACAGACTTCCACGACACTGTGTATTTCAGGATACACTGGAATAGGAGGAAATGGAATAACGGATAAACTTGCAAAGAGCAGTAAGCAATCAAACATTGAGAAAAAGATGGATGTTGGTAGGAAAGGAACAATTGTATGGCCACCACGCTCACTCGACCTAACTCTAACAGATTTATTTTCTTGGGGTTATTTAATTTTGCCTCAACCTGCCTTTATCAACGAATTGAAGGATGGAATTTCACAGATATGTAAGCTAAGTATGTTAGACGAGAGCTCTCTGATAGCTACCAAGAAAATCTGGGATATAGGTAACTTTGAACATTTATCACGTTAAGTGATTCATGAAATCAATTTTGTTATTTAAAACCGTTTCCTGGAAGCATGACATAAATAGGAGGGTTATTGAGATTATAATGTGATGGACTCATTAACCTCACGATATTATGATACCAAAAAGACGAAGCAATTATAATTAAGTTTCAATTGGCGTAAAGATATTTAAAATATATTCCAAATGGGGTATTCTGTGACCTTAGTTTCATAACAAATTTTGAATATAGTAACGCGCTCTATCACACAATTATAAGTAAGCTTACCTCATTCCTTTCAGAAGTTATAAGGAGAATCACAATTTACTGTATGTATAGTTATATGTTGCAATATTCAACTTCAATTTTTTCCTGGGGACCAGAAGTGGAAACCTCAACAACCGCTCTCGGTTATTTTACCGTTATCGCGTCACCTGGTGAGTCCCTGAATGAAAGGTGGTTCTGCAATCGGGCTATCACTGAACTTCATCCAATCAACTGGGATTTTGATGAAATTCAACGTAGAACGATTTTTTACTACGCTACTCCTAGAAATACGCTTTGTTTAAAAAAAAACTCCGCCTACCCCGATAATTGATGAAAAATTCAAGAAATCGGATTTTTAGGGAAGATTTCCATTCTATGGAAAAATTCACATAATAAATGGATTTTCGACCCGAAATACGTTTTCATACTCCCAGAAATTTATTCTGCTGAAAAACTTTGAAGTTTGCTAAAAATCAATTTCGTGCCACTGTTGAAATTGTTATTACGTCGAAACCATAACAGATGTGGGTTTCTTTCCTAACTTTTTACCAAAGTGAAAGTGAAAAGTAGGTAACCATTATTCGGATTTTTTCATTTTATACAGGATGGCTTATTTAAGGTGGCGACCGGACGTATCTCGGAAACCGCATGTCTTAAAGAGTTATTAAAAATAATTGAGTCCGTAGCTTTTCACAAGGTGGCGCAATCTATCACTTCCACTATATAATTGGATTTTTGACAAAATAATAATCAATTCAGGTTAGTGCAAAATATCAACTTTAAAAGCCACGGTTCCTATTCCGCAACTTTTGTTGAACTCATTTTTATGTATCACATATTTCGAAGTCGTTTTGTTGACATTGAAAAGACTGTAACTTCCATATACCTGAACTGATTCTCAAAAATATTGCATGCATACAGAATTAGGAGAACATTCCAAAAACAACAAACAACACTTTCACATTTCCAACCAACAGTTAAAGGGAGTTATGTAACTCCTCACCCAGCAGAAAATAAGAAAAAACAAGTGGAGTCGCATCACAAAAAAATTTATTGACATCACATGTTGGAACAAACCTCGTAACAAAAATGTCTACCATCATTTCTATGGACAAACCTAGTCCAAGATTATCAAACCTCTTTCCCCCAAAAAAATATTGAATGGAGAGAACGATTGAGCTACCAATTTTCCTGATTGGATCAGATATTACCATTCAAAACAGAGTAGATAATATATGTGGTACGAACAAGATAATCTATAATCGCATTTTGCAGCAGAATTCCGGCTGTATTCAGACACTGCATTTTCAGATGAAATGCTTTAACCAGAATTTTTCGATGACCAGCAATGTCACCTTGGGAATGACAAAAAACATCAGTTTGCGGTTTTTCGTGTTAATGTCATCTTATTTGCCCTTTTGTAAGCTGGTTGAAATTAGAGAAGATTTATTAGGAATTTCTCAGAAATCATAAGTAAAGCTGAGTGTTACAAAATGCCGTTTAATTGTCGATTGGAAAATGGTTATTATTTGGTCCTGGAACTTACCTTCAATGCCAAATGCATGGAGTCTATAGTTTTCAGAATCGGTTCAGGCGGATGGAAGTTATATATATTTTTTGTCAAAGAAAGAGCACTCCCCCACCGCAACGTCATAGGTGACTTTAACGTAAAATGTGGAATAATGACATTAGTTTCCGAAGTTGATATTTTTCACCAACCTGAAACTTTTTTCCCGAATTTGAAGACACATAGTTTTCGAAATACGGCCGGTCCCCAACCTGAATGAATCACCTAGTATATGATGAATTATACAGATTAAAAAGCCCATATTGTATAATCGACACTGAACATTGAATATTCTAGAAGATTCACGAAACTAAAACAATTAACCAATGGATACATTCTTTGGGTACCACTTTGTCATCAAAAGCAACATGGCATTCAAATCCAAGTGTCGCTAAGAGTTGATAAGGCAGGGTTGAAAATTGATAAAAAGGTAAAAAAAAACAATTGTCGTATATACCAAGAAGCGATTAGATTTTGTTATCTAATTAGATGTAAACAATATCAGTGACATACATTTTGCGGCCTTAGACTTTGAGGAAGAGTCTTATTCTGCTTGTTGGAACTTTAGTTCTTTACGCCAGGTTATGTTTGAGCGACCAGGGGTCACGACGCAAAAGATCTGACCGTTACGCGTTACGTCACGCTACGTTATGTTACGTTACGCTACGTTATGTTACGTTGCTTCGTTATGTGCCTTGCTTGCGTGCTTATGCCTCCTTAGTCTCTCTTTCGTTTACGAAGCAGCGATTCATAATAATTTGCTCCTGCCGGGATTCGAACCCGGGCCACCCGCGTGCAATGCAAGCATTCTACCACTGAACCACCGATGCTATATTTAAATTCTATGCAAAGCTGGTATTCGCAGTGCCGGTGATCTACTTGAATTTGTTCGGATCAATTTTTACCATTATTTCCATAATTTTTTTGACGCGATTAAGGGGTCTAGCACATTTACTTTTCGAAATACAGGGTGTTGGAATTTTGAAAACTTGAATGTTTTAATTCGATGACTTTAAAATGGATGGATAAATTGATTTGACATTTGGCAGGTTGTTTTTAAATGTAAATGTATAACTTCAAATTAAAAATTTAACAATTCAATTTTATGTTTCCACTAATTTTGTGGTAAACGTACAGTTCTTGAATGTCCAATTTGTATAATGCTACGGTTTCATTTTTTAAATATACGATGCTGTTATAAGTAGATGTTGCCAGTCGGACTCCCTCATGAAGGGTACCCTACCATTATCTATAATAATGAATATTCTGCTAAATATTTCAAACGTCTACCTGTTGTTGTTATTATTATCAAGCAGAATAATCATTTAAAAAAATAAAAGTAACAATTAAAAAAAAACTTTTTCACGGGAATCGAACCCGGGTCTACGGCGTGAGAGTCTGGATTGCTTACTACTCGACCACTGAGAAATATGAAAATTGCTTATCTATAACGTCAGATGTACCTATTACATAATTTTATAAAATCTGAGGTCCCCTCAAATACCCATTTTATTCTGTTTCAAGTATTTGTTGGTAATTTGTACGGATTATTTCTTTCAAGTTTATCTTTCTAAATGAATATTCTTGATCCAGTGCGCTTCTATGAGAAACTTTTTTTGACAAGTTATTTTGACGTTTCTTTTAAATTGAGAAAAGATGAATGACGGATACTAAACTCGAATGCTGATTCGTGGATTTCATATACGTTCTAAGATGTATATGAAATCATATCCGTTTAGTTAACTGATGGCCTACATTTCCAGTTTGTAACCTGTGCAGAATAGTATAGTTTGTGCAACTAGTGTGGATATGGACAATCCACACGAGTCGAACATTATATTTTTTCTACGATCCAATCTAAAAATTAAACATTCCAATATACTGTAAAATAAATATAACTTGAAATTAAAAATGTTCAACAATTTTATTCATAATCGTACCAATTCAATTTTATGTCTTCACTAATTTTTTGTGATAAACGTACAGTTCTTGAATGTACAATTTGTACAATGCCACGGTTTCCCTTTTTAAATATACGATGCTGTTATAAGTAGATGTTGCCAGTCGGACTCCCTCATGAAGGGTACCGTACCATTATTTATAATAATGAATATCCTGCTAAATATTTCAAACGTCCACCTGTTGTCGTTATTAATATCAAGCAGAATAATTATTTAAAAATAAAATTAACAGTAAAAAAAAATTTCCTCACGGGGAATCGAACCGGGGTCTACCGCGTGAGAGTCTGGTATGCTTACTACTCATCCACCAAAGAATATGAAAATCGTTTATCTATAACGTCAAATGTATTACATAATTTTCCCTTAAAAGGAACTAAAGTTCCTACCGTGTGTCCCGCGACACGTTCTACCTTTTTTTTTCACATGCAACTAGATGGTAAGAACGTCTTCCATTCAAAATAATGAAGCCTAGGTGTGTTATGAGTTATCGTATTACACGATTACACGATTGTAGTTTTTAATCATGTCACTCGATTATTTTGAGTGAATTTTTATCAAACAACAGTGTGAATTTCAATTTTTTGTCATATTTTCTGATTTTATAGAGTTGAAAGCACGTGCATGCTGAGACTAGGTACTAGCTGCACAAGCGAGCGTAACTAATCCAGTGCAGCTGGTTCGTGTGGCACAACATACTGTAGTAAACTTACGTCACAGATACACACAGTCAAAAGGCTGAGGTGTAATTGACGATAAGACCAGCCTTTGAGGAAAAAAACTCTCAAGTCACATGTCAATACCTAATCAAATGTCAAGTCAAGTTTTATGTCAAGTGATCACTGTTAACCAGACTAATTAACGAATATTTCCTGTGATTCGAGATATTGTCCAATTCACGGTAACTGGTTATAGATTTCTTTGATTTCCACTCGTGAGAGAAGATATCTATAAGTCACTTAGGTACTATCAGTAAAGGAGTGTTTCAGTGAGGAAAAAAGTACCACGTTCACAGTAGTTCCGAGGAACTTAATAGTCTTTCAACTGGATGACTTTGCAGTAGTTCACCTGCTTCAATGGTTTTTGTTCAGCTTATGGACATAATGCTTGTTGAATTGTGTCTTAGTAGAGATCGCTTAGAAAATCTGGAGTAAAGATAGATATAAAAAATGTTCAACGATCATTTTCCTTGAGACTATAGCAAGTCACTTGAAATTCAAAAGGTGAAATGGTATTCTGTGTCCAAGCTACTATCTACAGGAAACTGTTTAGTAAATATCGGAAAATTATATCAAGTTTACTCATTCAAATGACCAGAGAACTGGGAGTTTTCCAATTTTATGGTAGCGATGGACAGAATTTGTTTTGAAAATTCATTTAAAATAGTCTGTTAAGACTTTCAATTGATTTGACAACACTGTTTTGTTCGTTAGAGAGACATTGTTTTTTTTGTTGTTTTTAAGCTTACCGATTACGCGGCTAATTGGCGCCACAAACCGGCATTATCTCGACAGAAGTCATGCCGACAGCAAGAAATGCATATCGAACTACACAATTCATTTTTTGTTTCATATCACATTATGTTTGCTATTAAAAGAAATTAAAAGTATTAAGTGAACGTGAGTTTTTCTTTATGTGCGATAATAAGAATAAACAT
>CAJUYG010002456.1:13628-31987 GCA_910591675.1 Galerucella calmariensis | reverse complement strand
TACGTCGAGAGAAATTTGTAATTTTTTTTCATGTCTTGCCACAACAACAGTATTGCGTTTATGGTCCAAATCATGCCACCAATACAATATATACTTTTGGTTTTTTCTTTACCTTTAGAAAATACAGTGATTTGTTGAAACATTTTTGGAACTTTAGTTCTTTACGCCAGGTTATGTTTGAGCGACCAGGGACCCTATTCTCAAACCGTGACATATTTTGTCGCATGCGAGAAATCCTCTTTGTCGAATAAAATCTGAATATTCTTATTCTCAAATGTCGCCTTCGCAAATTTTTGATAGACAAATTGTAGAATGGTCAAAGGCAGTCGACAATTTATGTCGAATGCGAGAATTTCATAACTTGCAAAATTTATAGGTTAACGTTATACATGTCAAAAGTGAAAACACTCAAAACATTGTTTAATACTTTTGTTAGGTTCTGATTCAGAAATTTTTGTAGAAAGAAAATGGCAGCTTTATTTATTACTATTGAAAATTTAGAAAATCAAGAAATGTATCAGCGGCCTCGAGAGAGACGAGGAATATATAGAAGCGCTTTTACATTTTTATCTGACAGAAAGTTTATTAAAACGTTCAGATTAACTAAAGAATTAGCTAGAGATCTAATCATTATTCTAGAACCCTTAATAGAACAAGGGAATCGTGCAAGTGCATTATCTCTTGAAGAAAAGGTATTTTCCAGATAAAAGAGGCTCATTTTCTTTTTCTTGCATCAAATTTATTAATGTTCGTTTTTGGTTTTGGGTGCAATATTGTTTTTTGGTTTCACTTTCCATGTTTATCTTGTTATTCTTGTTCTACATTCGAGTAAGTACATTGTACATTCTAACAAATAACCAAATCATTACTGTCATCACAGATCATATAACTACTACCAAAGAATACACAACCTGGTGTATTCTTTGCTACTACTGTCATTTCATTATTATACAACTTTACAAGATAAGTGGCATGGAACACAATATATGTAATATCGAAATTTCGGTGTTGCCAGTTCATGTTATTCGACAAAATTTATCTCATGCGACTTAGATGTCGAACCCATTTGAGAATGCCAGATGCCAATGTTGTGCGACAATTTCTATCGACATATGTCGAATACGACAAATGTCATTCGACATTCGAGAATAGGCCCCCAGAGGGGTCGCGACGCAAAAGATCTGACCGTTACGCGTTACGTTACGCTACGTTATGTTGCGTTGCTTTGTTATGTGCCTTGCTTGCGTGCTTGTGCCTCCTTAGTCTCTTTCTCGTTTACGAAGCAGCGATTCATAATAATAAATATGCTCCTGCCGGGATTCGAACCCGGGCCGCCCGCGTGCAATGCGAGCATTCTAACCACTGAACCACCGATGCTATATTGAAATTCTATGCAAAGCTGGTATTCGCAGTGCTAGTGATCTACTTGAATTTGTTCGCATAAATTTTTACTATTATTTCCATAATTTTTTTTGCGCGATTAAGGGGTCTAGCACATTTACTTTTCGAAATACAGGGTGTTGAAATTTTGAAAACTTGAATGTTTTAATTCGATAACTTTAAAATGGATGGATAAATTGATTTGACATTTGGCAGGTAGTTTTTAAATGTAAAAGGGCATATTTTGAAAGAAATTGTAGTTTGTGCATCTAGTGTGGATATGATGGCCATATCGCACGAGGACGAAGATGGAGCACGACGCCGTAGGCGGAGTCGTTCAAGTGCGATATGGACAAACCACACGAGTCGAGCAGCATATTTTTTCTACGACCCACTTAGGAAAACATCTAGAAAATAAAAATTTCTATAAACTAATATAACTTCAAATTAAAAATTTAACAATTCAATTTTATGTTTCCACTAATTTTGTGGTAAACGTACAGTTCTTGAATGTCCAATTTGTATAATGCTACGGTTTCCTTTTTTAAATTTAATATACGATGATGTTATAAGTAGATGTTGCCAGTCGGACTCCCTCATGAAGGGTACCGTACCATTATCTATAATAATGAATATTCTGCTAAATATTTCAAACGTCCACCTGTTGTCGTTATTAATAACAAGCAGAATAATTATTTAAAAATAAAATCAACAAAAAAAAAACTCCCTCGCTGGGTATCGAACCCGGGTCTACTGCGTGAGAGTCTGGTATGCTTACTATAGACCACCAAAGAATATGCAAATCGTTTATCTATAACGTCAGATGTATTACATAATTTTTGCTTAAAAGGAACTAAAGTTCCTACCGTGTGTCCCGCGACACGTTCTACCTTTTTATTTTATTTTCTAATATCTGCACTTGCTCTTCGCTGTATATGGACAATGGCCTATTTTTTTTATTTGGATTTACCAAATTTTTACTGTTCAAAATATCAAAAGTATCATTCCTATCTTTAACAAAATGTGCAGTTGCTGTCATGGTGTCACTTTTAAAACTTTTTAAAATAGACACTGTTTTAAGCGTCGATGCTACAGTGCGGCTAAATATTTGTGTAGCATATTTAACTCTCATTTTTTGAAAGTTGTTAGGATTAATATGAACAGGAGTGATTTTTGGCATTGCTCTAGTACTCGAACTTTGTCGGTCCAGTTCGTAGGTCTTTTTTATATCACTCCACGCCACTGCTTTTCCATCAACATAGAATTGGTTTGCCAAATTTGAGAAATTATTTCTAAAAGATTTAATCAAATGAGGAGCGTCAAATACAGTATAAATTTTACAATCATTTAAGTAAAAATAGGGTTTGGTTTCAATTGCCTCTAACAGGGAAAATACACCACGATTGTTTGACCCTTGATCGCATACAATTACTCGCGGGTTTAATGAAATTTTTTGTAGTTTTATTTATTTTTGGGTACCGGTCCCTTATTCGTGAAATATGCGAAAGGAAATTTCCAACGTTTCAGTAGTCCACGGACGTAAAAAACCAACGCACAATTCGCCAACCTGTCGGATTTTCCAAGGTGCCCTAAATCCTCGAATCCTTCAATTTCGTCCAAAGTTTCAGATCTTGTTTCAACGAAATTTCGTCCATTAGAACAACTACTTGTCGTTCAAGAGCTGTCATTGTTTGAACTTTATGGGCTAGAAGGTTCACTAAATTTGTGTTTACCCCAGTTTGCAAATTTACTGTTTATAACCATTCTTGAATTGTCCTAAAGGCGGCGCCAGACATGCGGCATTCGGCGAATACCGAGCGACTGCTCGCCAAGTAGCGAATGTGTGGACGGGTTGATCGCTACTTGCCGATGACCAATTTGAGTATTTCTGCAGTGCTCGCGTAGTTCCCGTTGTGTGTCGGTCTTTCGAAGCAAAATCAAAGGAAACGAATATTTGCCGTATAACGCTCTGAATCCGCATTCAACGAATGGCGAATATCTGGTTTAGGTGCTTGTCATTTGGCGCACACCTTGCCGAGTAACTCAACTACTTGCTACTTGGCGAGCAGTCGCTCGGTATTCGCCGAATGCCGCATGTCTGGCGCCGCCTTAATAGAAGGTAGCACAAATTTCAGGTTATCGCGCAAAAACTTATAACAGGATGGGGATTTGTAATAAATAGAAAGAGCAAGTTGCTTCTCGTTTTCTGTACAAGCCCGTCTTTTAGTTTTGAAACATTGCATTTTTACGAAAGTTTTTACTTGTGCCGTTGAGTTAGAAAGTAAATTTTCAATAATAGAGTGAGCAGTTGTCGTTTTCTTTTTGTTACTGGACCTTACGTTGCGGATTTTATTCGCGTTTAACTGTTTTCTAAGGTCAGCTAATTTGTAACGTAGCTTACGACATTTCGACGACAAAGTCTGAAATGGCATCCTTAGAATCCTGTCACTAATCTTGGAAGAATGCTCCGATGACGAATACTGTAAATAATCATCAGTTTCAGGTTGGTGTTTTCTTTTCCTTCCATATGTTTTTAGAACAGGTGGACTGGTCGAAGTTGACGGATTATCGGTTAACACCTCTCGTTCAACTTCTATTTCGTTTTCTTTCTGCTGTAAACGAATCTTTTTTGGAGTAGTTGATTCTGTAACAATAAAACAAGTGATGATACAAGTACTTAAACAAATCGGTCAAACGTCTAATGCCAATCAACGGTAATAAAAGTCTATTTAGAAAAGAATTACGATCTTCTTCTTCTTCTTTCTCTAAAACCCTTGAGCAGTTTAGCTTATTAATGCATTTTGGTAAAGAATATGTGAAAATCATGGCCACCTAGAATACAAGGCCGGAATCCTAGATGTGGCAACGTGGCGCACCTGTAAAATAGTGGGCCGATGAAACGACTTGTAGGCCTACTACAATGGTGAGAAATATGAAATAAACCAAGATATAGAACATTTTTAACGAATAAAAATCGAAATATTTATAGGTAGACTAAATAAAATAAAAATGCAAAAGGTAATTTATTGATAAGAATATAAAATCTCTACCTTCTACCTTCCCCTACAGATGACCAGACACCACCTTAAAATAATTATTTCTTCGCCTTTTATTTCTTAATAAACCTTTATTAATACAAACTGAACTACATACAATAATATGGGTACAACAGAATTCTTGAGAAGTAATATAAATAGTGGGTATTTAAAATCATTAAACTAGATAGAATGTACAGAACTATTGTAATTAAGAATTTTTCTTTTTTCACATTTTGTTTCATGATTATTATTTATATGTTTCTTATTAGCTTGTAATTTATCTTAAATTGTTTTTGAATGGTTATTTTGTTATTAAATATTAGGGTAGGTGTGTCCACTTTTCTGAGGGCAGTTAGTAAGTCCATTAAATTACTATTTGTACAAATAAAACATGTTTATCATTTACAAAATGTTATAATTTATTACTTACCTTCTATTTCTATTAGGAAAACTTGATTTTATTATCAAGCAACTCAACTACAACTACTAATATTGTGATTGCTATTCGACAGTTGCAATGGCGTTGTAATTGCTAAAAAATTGCTTACAGAATACGTATTTTTCACATGAACAACTGAAAAATGCACTTTTTTAGTTAACCAATTGCTCACTAGAGGCAGTTAACAAATAAAATGCGATCGCGGTCGCAGTTGCTTCTTCGAGAATACGAAGCCCGCGTTTGACAGCGACAATTGCACAATTATCGGCAGTCCTAGACGTCGACTGGCAAAAATAAGAGGGATTTTAGATATGCAATCAACAGCGCCATCCAATTATTAGAGGGATTTAAGGCTACAAATAGTTCCGTAAGGTCGCGCTTCTTTCTACTTATCATTCAGAAGGCTGTCAACATTATGATGTATAGACTCTGTGAGTTCTACCCTTAGTGTATGCTTGGTTGCCTGTAAATAATTTTCAGGTACTTTTATTATACGCCATCTATTGACCTTTGTAGTGGTGTCGTCAGTGTCGTGTTAGTGAATGTCATTTGAATGCTAATTGACAAGTAGACAAGTAACCAACGAAAAGTCAAATAAATATTTGTGAAAATAGGTAGTATTCATTCTGCCGTAAAAATTAAAGAAAAGCCTTAAAAGTGTGTTTTCCAATTTTATTTAAGCTTGCAGATATTAATTATGACAACTGAACAAAAATTTAATGCAGCTGTTAATGTAATAAGAAGTTTACCTAAGAATGGTAAGTTACTACCTATGTTTTTGAAAATAATATTAAAGTGTCAGTTTTCTTATTAGAAATTTTTCGTTATGATTGCTTTATAATAATGTGTACCACATATCAGATAAAACTTTTGAATTATTAAATACATTTATGTACACAAGTAGTTACTAAACAGTAGGTAACTGGTACCATGTTGATATAAATGCTTTTAAACTCAGATTTGAATTAGTTTTCCTGCAATTTAATACATGTTACAGGTACAATTATTGTGTTTTCAATAACATAAATACCTACTCGTGCATTTAAAGTTTTTTTGATAATTAATTGCCTACACTCCTTTATATTTGTTTGGATCTGTTAAATTTATTTAATGTGGTGTGAAACTTATTTCTAGATTATTCAAAGTAGTATTAATAATAAGTTGGTATAGGGCTCTTTTTTTATCTAATCTCGAAGTATGCTAGACCCAAGAGCCTAAACAACCAACCTGAATAATATAGTAGAATAAAAAATTTAGTTGAAAAATGATTCTAATTATTCACTACAATTACTTCAATTGTACAACACAAAGGAGCATACCTACAGATTCTTTGTGACAAAAAAAACAAGACATCATTTTATTCATTGTGTGAATATTACTTAATAACCAATAAAAGTTCTAGAAAATAAGGCTACAGCTAGAATAACACCAAAAATGCAAAAATTCCAATGTATGTTGCCATATTGCCAAATTTAAGACAGACAAATATATACAGTTTAACAACTATATATCTATATCTATAATCCTTTGAAATTGTGACTATCCCTTTTGACTGAAGTTATAATCAAATCCATAAATATGTATCGTATTGTTCCAAGATTGTTGCTATACTATTCATTTGGAGTTTTGATAGGTCAAACATCACTTCTAAATTATATTTGTGAAAATTGAAATGTAATGTCTTGGACAGTATATTTGAAATCTAACTACAAATTGATAAAAAATACTAAGACCTTTGATACTTCTTACTTTAAATTATGGAATTATGTTTTATTGGCACTGGTTTTCACAACCAACTAGCCTGTCAATTTGTTAACAACTCTCAACATTCAAAATTAGAATTAGTATTTACATTGTACAGTTGTGTGATATAACATTTTTCCAATTAGTAGATGGTACTTGGATGGCTAGTAACTTGAAGCTCTTTATTGAGTTTTTTTCCTTTTTCTGGACTTACACTTTTTTTAATATATTTTTTATGATTGACAGAGATAACCTTTAGTGTCATGAAAACTTTTACAATTTTATGAACAAAGCAACAGAATTTAAGAATAGATAATACAACAAAATAAAAAAAATACTCATACTAACAACACAAAACAAGATCTAAAATACAAATTATTATGAATTAAATATATCATACACCATACTAAATATTGAATTATGTCAATGCAACTCAAAAGTCTAGGATATATTATAGAATTCTGCCACTTTTAATTTTAAAGCTAGCTGACTGAATAATTTGTTGACATTGAAGGTGATGGAATTTTTTACCAGATCAGAAGTTGGTATTTTAAAATAAATATCGAAATTTTTTTCTTCCAGTAGGGTAACTATGAATTGATCTCTAAGGTAACTTGTGAAAGTATTTTTGAACCAAACACACGGATTCCAAAACGAATAGAGCAGGAAGAGTTGAAACTTGGCATTTTTTAAAATTTAAACAAAAAATGTAACAAAACGCTCTTTCTTATAATTTGAAGATAGATTCAAAAAGGTGCAAACTATAAGAGAAAGGCGAAGGTGCGATTAAAACAAAAAGTAGTGAGTTGTTAAAGCAGTCGAAGAACCAAGCTATTTAGACTCAAATTTAATAGTGAAACAAGCAGAGGATAATTGTTTCTCTAAATTGTGTACATGTACACACTATACAAGGGCAATGTCAATGCCAAGAAACTTAATCGAGTTTAAAGATCTAATTTGGTCATTGTTATGTTTAAGAGGCTGCAAAACTTCTTTGAAAGATAAAACTAAAATTTTCTCAGTGTTAGAATAAAGCCCTTTTGAGTCGAACCAGTACCTATACCAGGACAGTAATGAGATCTTTGCTTATGGTAAGTTGGTATATCTGAACTACTCCAGGCTACACACTAGTGTCATCAGCAAATAGAGTGAATTTACCATACCTGTGACATCTTAAATGAATACAAAAAAAAACAATTGGACCTAAAACTACATGACTCTTAATTGGCAAATTTTTCGAAACTTCACCATTTGCTCATATCAGTTCTTTTCTATACTAAAGAGGTGCATTCATTATGCCTCATCTTTCTTTGCAATATGGTCTGTATATAAATCATATTCTATATTTTTGGTTTTGTATTCCACACAAACATCACACTCATCTTTTTTGGGTGAGAAGAGTGCTAGGTTTAAATATTCAAACATGTTTGAAAAAGTAGCAATACTTGATGCTTCACTTTCATGGTTTTTACACCAATCTTCTTTGTAAAGTCAAAAAAGCTCAGCTTTTGATTTAAATCGCGGTTCCAGATACATTTTTCTCGTTGATTCTCTACAATAATCAGATTCAAGTTTGGTCAAACTATCAAAGAAACTTTTCAACTATACTTTTTGACTCTCAAACCTGGATCATCTTCTCGCCATACTATTTTCTTTTTTTACAATATCGCTACAATCATAGTAGCTCCATAGTCAGGAGAACCACGTGTTTATTTTCTAGATTTTCGTTTTGTGAGAACCTATGTTATGCCACGAGATATATTCATTACAGATAGTTATGTTCAGCGCATATCTGTGAGTGAAGTTTTTGGTGCATATCAGTTCGAGGCCAGAGTACGGCGCACCAGGTGTTCAGAGGGACGTTTCCCACGCAAAATTCTGATTAAGCGGCCCCAAAAACCCCTTATAACGATTTTCGGTTCACCTTTTTCGATTTTGTTTGGAAAACCCTCGTAGACGATGTTCAAGCGCAGGTGCAGGTGGTGGGAAGATCGTTTTCGACGTGAAATCGTGATTTCGCGCCTCCAATAATTTCCGGGCTGTTTTTGTCGATATTGTCAAGAAAGTTCTCGGGGATGATGTCCAGGTCGAGGTTCGGGGGCATCATGTGTCCGGGGGGTGTTCGCCGATGCCATATTTGAATTCAGTCACCCGAAAAACCCCCGGGTGCGGAGTTTTTTTCGTTCCCCGGTTCCCCTCATGATTTCTTGGAGAGTGTCCCACGGAGACGAGGTTCATCGGCGTTCCTGAGCCCCAGGTATCCGGGGGGTCAATTTCAACATCATAATCGTGATCAGCGACCTCGAAAACCCCCGGGTACCCGATTTGAGCCACTTCTGACTCTTATTTACAGAGTATTTACATTCTCCAAAAGGCCTCCCAAAAGATGCATTTTTGGCATGCATTTTTGACTGCAGCGATGCAATTCTCAATTTGCAATGGGAACAAAGTAGGTACATTTTTTACAAATAATTTTCCGAAGCGAATGCAAAAAACCGTATTCCGATCCGTCTTTGGGGAAAAAATTCCGAACTTTGAGCTTTTTTTGTGCTTTATCCGCTCGACTATAGAGAATATCATTTTGCATACTCTCATTTGTTCACTTTTTAAGTGAAGGAAATATTGATAGGAAGATGTTCGCTTACTAGTTTCTGTATTAGTCCTATGTATTAGTCCTGGCTCGTTTTACTTTGTTCTTGAGAACCCTTGAAGAAACATAATTTTTTTTCTGGCCATGTGAGTTGCCATAACCTTTTAAAAATATCTATTCTATTGTCTTCTGTAAAGGACCCCGCGCTTTTCTTATGACATAGTGGCGTTCCGTCAAATGTTATAAATTTTGGATATGATGTTGTACTCGACTTCTTGACCAAAAGTGTGCATGGGACCAATTCAATCCTATGACTAGTTTCCGATATACAGGGTATTGAAGTTGAAAAATCCTTGATTTTCGTGACCACGTAATTTTATTATTAACAAATAAATATGCATTTATAATTGATAGTACCAATAATATGTTCTAGTTTATCGTAAACTTACACATAAATAGTTCAAAATGTCAACATATACATGGTGGGACTCAATTATACTAGGACGAATTTTTGGAATTCTAAGAAATTCTTATATTGAATGAAAACAAGGTAAGAAATAAAACTTTACTTCATATTCAATGTTCTGGCATCAAATATGCTAGTTCTAGAGGTATTCCATACAGGGTGATTCTTAATGCAACCTGAAATTAGTTTTTTTCTATATGAAATAAATAAGTTACAGCATGTATTTTAAAATTGGTTTTTGATGTTTAAAACATATTGGTTACCTAGATATTAGTACTTTTCTTAAAATATAGGGTGATTTGCACTTACATCTTGTTATTAAACCGACAAAAATTAGAGAAAATATACCTTTTCTGAATCACCCTGTATTTTATAATTAGATCCGTCAAAATGTTCAATTTATTTTGTTTTGTAATGAGCTTAAAATAGTAAATAAGCTGAAAAGATTCCATAATCTTACTATGACCAGTTTTTCAGAAAAAGGGTCCTGATGGTGGAAGAGGTATCGATTAAAGATAACTTTATGAAAAACCCAGGCTTTCATGATTTGATAATAGGGCATGTCCACGACAGTTGACATTGACAATACTTGGGTGGTAAAACAATAAACAATAGACATGATGAAAAATTATCAAACAACAAACAACTATTAACCCATATTTTATATTATTAAATATGCAAGCTCAACAATTAAAATAACTTTAAAAGTACACTGAAGCAAAATCAACTAAAATCAAACACGATCTACCATTATAAATCAGCATGACCTCACTATTAAGTATCACGTGTTCAGAACGCTTTGTTTATTGTTTTACCACCTAAGTCTTGTCAAAATAGTTTGTGACGTCACGTGGACATGCCCTATTGCTCTGTTATGTCGGTTCTGTCAACAATTTGGCATTTATAACCTTAATTAATTATATTGTAAATATTTTGATTGCTTTCACTTTGTTTTCTTTGAATTTTGCAATGTTAACAAACGATAACCAAGATATTTTTGAGGAACATTCAACCGACGTTGAAGAAGATGCTATGGATATTGTTAAAGGCCCTCGGCGACAAAGGATATTTAGAAATCGGCTGGACCATTTCACTTTGTGGAACGAAACAGAACTACACTAATGATAGAAGAGATTCAATTTCCTCATTGGAAAAGTTTATGGCTCGTCTATCCATCCAAACAGGAACAAATAAAATAAAAATTAGACACTGGGAACGAAATAACAAATACACCAAACAGACATATCGAAACTAGACCATAAAACTGAAGTCAAAATGCCAAAACTGTAGGCCATAGAGAATATTTCCCTATGCTCTATTTTTCTCATTTTTTTTAATGAAACTTTTATTATTATCAATTTACTGTAGTACATGCCTACAGGATGATTAAATACTTGTAATTCATTCATCTTTTTACCAATGGTTCGGTACAATTCGGTATGTATCCATAAATAAAAATGTGATTATAATTTCGTTCTCTATTCTGCTGAGTACTCTACCCTCGGAATCCTGTTTCTGAAAAACTGGTCATAGTAAGATTATAAAATCTTTTCAGCTCATTTACTATTTTAAGCTTATTACAAAACAAGATAAATTAAACATTTTGACGGATCTAATTATAAAATACAGGGTAATCCAGAAAAAGTGTATTTTCTCTAATTTTTGTCGGTTTAATAACAAGATGTATGTGCAAATCACCCTGTATTTCAAGAAAAGTACTGATATCTAGGTAACCAACACGTTTTAAACATCAAAAACTAATTTTAAAATACATGGTGTAACTTATTTATTTCATATAGAAAAAAACTAATTTCAGGTTGCATTGAGAATCATCCTGTATAGAATGCCTCCAGAACTAGTATATTTGATGCCAGAACATTGAATATGAAATTACTTTTTATTTCTGATCTTGTTTTCATTCAATATGAGAATTTCTTAGAATTCCAAAAATTCGTCCTTGTATAATTGAGTCCAACCCTGGATATTTTAGCATTTTGAACTATGTATGTGTAAGTTTACGATAAATTAGAACGATAAATTAGAACTAATTGAGGATTAAACGACTTACCTAGTTCAATCCTAATTATACGAGATTGGACACGTCCTTCTAGATCACCATGTAGTGTACTTCTTATCACAGCTGTGCTCGCAAGTTTAAAGATAATGAATAGCCACCTACCTACTTCTGGAGTAGTTGGGGCCGCCTTTGGGCCGGGTTTATCATAGCCTAGTTTCCCTTTAATGTGTTATTTGATATGAATTTTAGGGAGGGTTTGATCTAGGAGAACGTGTCCAATCTCGTATAATTAGGATTGAACTTCCTACAGGTAAATCGTTTAATTCGCAATTATACGTCTATTGTACACGTCCTCCTAGGTCATCCTGTAGATGTTCAAAGATATAAGTAGGCGATCCCCAAATAAAAGACATCCAAAGTGATTTTTGCCAAAAATAATATATTGTGATATATAATTATAAAGTTACTGGGTAATATGTAAATAAAGTATATAAAAATACGAGTATACTGCATCTATTATAAGAGCATTTCAACACTAAACTACAGTAGTTAGTAAATACAACTCAAAATCACAAACACATAACATTACGAACTAATGAACAATAAATATCAATTAATTGTGGTTTGTTCCTCAGTGCATAATCCATTTATGTAATTTGCAAAGGTAATTTTATTCGTCGATACAGGTCTGTTATAGAACATGCAGGAAGTGTTTGATTTCTGGGACCAACCTGCCGCGTTTCTTATACTCTCTATATCTGCCCCTATTCTTAATGCAGCGGAGGTGGCGGCGTGACGAGTGCTATCCCCCTTGAACTTCTCAATGTTGATGCCACTCCATTTTAGTCCTACTTTTATCCAACGGCTTACTTAAAGATTGCGTTGAAGCTGGGTGGTGTGGTTTCTTGATAGTTAGCATGAGAAATTCTTCTTTCCCTCGAACTTCTTTTGTTCGATCCATGTAGTGAAGTAAAATAGTAGCAGCACATAGCTCTGTCTTTTCTTTGAAGAAGGGAAATATCAGTTGGGGCTGCATATTCTTAGGTGCAGATGTTTTAAGTATATCGGTTATTTTTACTTCCAACCCCTGTTGAGTGGCTCTAATGTTTTCGAGTCTTATTTTAAACAGGGTTTGCACCCTCTGTGCTGTACATAACGCTAACAATAGGGTTAGTTTAATCGTTAGCTTTTTAAGATCCAGGCTACCCAAAGGGTGAAGTTTTTCTAGCATTAGCAGCACTTGCTTTTCCTCTTCTGAGATTTGAAGGGTATATTTTTGCGACCCTGTTTATTTACGTATGGCCCGTCAGCTAATAAGTCTAGTACATTAATTTGTTGTCTCTGTATTTTTCACAGCGATCTATAAAGCCGGTATAAAATCAATTCGTTGCCATGATACTTTCTGCAGATACTGTAATCTATCAATACAAAACTCCAAAGCATTTAAATATATTTTGGCCTCGTTCGTCGGCTTATCGCTTGGAGAGAAGAGCAAAAAGATAAACATGTTAGTATCGACTACTTTGTCGATAAAACCGGGTTACATGAATCGACGAGTAGAGGAAAATGCTATTTTCTTTGGTCTTATTCGTCTGTATGTTGACCTTTTGGTGGTTCTCTTCCAACTAAAAATAATGGAAGGTTGATACGGTTAAAATTTTACTTACTTGATTCTTATTTTTTAAGTTTTTTTTCCAACCGTCTCATTTTCCTGCGAATTCTAGACGCTCCTTCTCTTTTTCTTTTTTGGGCCTTTTTATGATTCCCCATTTTGTTGGATTTTTTGAGAACACACTTTGAAATTTGGAATTTAGAAATTAACAGTTCACTGCTTGTCGCGCACGATACAGCACAAGAATTATGACGGGTCTAGGTACGGCGTCTCAACTACTAACCATAGAGAAATATAATATAATGAGAGTTGTCGACCCTGTAGTAACAGTTGGCATCACGTCGATCGAAGCGCACCAGGAAGGGTTGTTGGAACTAATTTTTGAGGGCGGGATATTTAAATTGGTTAATTGGGATTGTGGGTATGTACATCTCACAATTTGTCAAAAAATTGTTTATTATATATAATTATTTCATTACAAAAAATTAAAACTTAATTAATTTTTAATAATGAAATGATTATAATTAATAAACAATTTTAAGACACATAAATTAGATAAATGAGAAATGAACACTAATATAAAATTTTTATTAAACTGCACATAATATAACAAATAATCTACATCTATATTATTATCATCAATTCATCGAACATTTACATATTATTAATCACAAAATAACATATTTTTACTAAACTTACATTATATTTAGGAAAGTTAATCTAATATCACATCTAATTGCACATTATTTTAAAATTATTCACAGAAACTGCAAAAATTTAAATAAAAAGGAGTTAGAAAGTAGATTCTCCATTTCTATGAAGACAGGAACAGGTCTGAAACAAAATAAATAAAATGCATTACCTTAAGTTACAATTTGTTAGGTAGATGAGTTTCTTTGAGACGCTATCATTATTGTTAGAAAAAATAAGCTTTCATTTCACAGGCAATAGCTACAGTATTTTCAAAAGCTTGGGTACCTACTATTATTATGTTCAACTACTTTTGGTAGTAGTGTATGATCTAAGGATTGCAAAGGTAACACAAATCTAATCAGTATTTTGCATAATGAACCTGTAAATGCATTATTCAGGGCCATTCTGTAAGTAAAGTGGTTATCGCAGTTGTTAACCATAGCAACTCTGCTAACAACTTTCGATAATGACTTTAGTAACCACTTGCGAAATTTTGGTATTCTCTAATACACGGTTGGCAACTGTTGTTATGAAAATTTTTTGACAATTCCAAAAACCAATCAAATTTCCTCATTTTATATCATATGAACAATCTCAGCCAATCATGTCAACATTACACTGAAAACAGATCATGGGCAATTTTCACACGTTGCTATGGATACATATTGATTTATTTCGATTTTGAAGTTTCGAATATTTAATATTTCGAAATGTCACGATTTGGTTGTAATACTGAAGCAAAAAATTTTCTATCCGAATAACCCTCGGACATTGATAAATGCTCAAAAATTTTATGACAACTTTCTCAAGCTTGTTGCTTGTAGGCAACAGACCTCCGCCTACGGCGTCGGTCTGTTTCCAAGCAACAAGCTTTCGAAATCTGTCATAAGATTTTTTCGAACAATTATCAATGTCCTTGGGTTATTACTACTGATAACAACCTTCAAGACCCAAACGTGAAAATGGACGTGACAGCGCCGCAAAATAGTTCTAATGTGCGCCAAAATAGGTCTAGTCGTTTCTTTGCTTTGACAGAGTAGGTACCTAAATAATTATAAACTTCAAATATCTTTGTGATTGTTTATTTTTTCGGTTAAGCTAAATTGAAATATATAGTTTACGATCAAAATCCTTTTGAAAAACGAATTAAAATAATTTAAAGACAAAATAAATGAAATTTGTAGCTGTATTGAAAAGGAATGATGGATTCTTATTAAGACACGTACAGTAGGATTTAGAAAGAATGACCAGAAATTTTAATTCTCTATAACAGAGAAAATTATCTAAAATGGTCAACTAAAGTTCTTCTTGTTCTACTACCTAAAGCTAAAATGTTCACATTTTCTTGTCTCTGAATTGGGTCTGGAATGTTTATATTCTCTTCATCATCCGGGCCAGTGGCCCTGAATCATCCATGTGTATTAGCTTTGATACATATATTGTGCAAAGCAGCACATGCATATAGAATATAGAATAAATAAATAAAAACATTCCAATAAGTGTCTGACGCAAGTAGTTATCGTTAACAACTCCTCTAGAGCAGTTGCCAGTGAACCACTTCTCATAGCCACTTGTCATTATGCATAGCAACTCTTATAGCGACTTCACTTCAATAGTGAATACCAATTTCGCGTTTAGCAACTGACCTTGAACATAACGACAATTTACAGTTGCTATCCATAACAACTTTGCTTAGTGAATAGCCCTGATTATTAAAATGATCTTTAAACAACCTTTGATCCTTTGATGTAGAAGGAAATTCTAAAATGTTGTACCTCTGTTCACTTTGATTAATATCAGATGGAAATTTGAAAAATGTTTTATTCTTACTACAAATTGCTAAGTGGCCAAAAATATTTACCAAGCAATACAACTATGACGTATTATATTTGGTGATTATATTTTAAAGGTTTACGTACTTTTATTTCCTTAATTCGAACTAAAATCCTTAATAAATTTATAAATAAACTAATTTTGTAGAATAATTATTGACACTTCCACTATGACTTTGACAAGCAGAAGCTAGATTCACACCAGCCAATGTATGATTGATTTTGTATATTTTCGTTTTTAATGACTTGAAAGTTGATATACTAAGATATTTCATAATATTTATCGACATTGAAGGATAAATAGTGAAGTGAAATGTAATTTATAACGTTTTAAACCATTTTATTCTATTTCCCTTTTGTAAAAAGTCTTGTAGTTCTCGCGACCTTAGCGACTCGATGCGCGGGTCAGTTGCGCAGAAACGTTGTGCCTTATACCGCCTATACTTCAATCCGTCTCTTTTATTTTGTCTATGCTACTAACTTTCAGCTGCCTATCGTTCATCTTCGGGAGTGTAATCGGCTATTAGGCCAGTCGGTATGGGTCATTTTAGACCAAAAGTACAAGTAATTAGCAATACGGCTGATTTTTTTCCATAAGTACCCTGAAGTAAGTAAATTAATATAAAAAAAGTTTACCAGTCCATCGAGTTATAAAAAAAATTGAAAAACTTTTTTTTTCTAAATTCCTTAATATTTCACGCTGAAGGAAGGTGGAGAAGAATAAAAAATACCACCGTGTAGGGGAAGTGTTTTGCAATAAAAAAGGTCTCTTGCGTTTTTTTTGTCCGATCAATGGTTTGTCCGGAAAAAATTCAGTAAACTAAGTATGTCTTCCGCATTCGCGCGACTCTGCTGCACGGCGGACCTACTTTCTGAATTCCGGAAAAAAATATAAATATTCCATCAGAATTTGTTTTCAATCTTTGGTAAGAGTTGACGTTATGAATGGTGATAAATTAATTTCTACATATTTTTATTGAAAAAAGGTATGCAAAAAATTATATCTTAAAATTATATATTAATCATCTTTTATACCTTCTCCACTATACAGTGCTATTCAAAAGTCCCCTCCCCCCTCGTATCTTTTGAACGGCTACACTTACATTAATAAAATTTGGAGGGTGAAAATAAAGTGTTAAACTTCTCTACAAATGGCAATAGATGACGTCACAGTGCCACTCTGGCCAATAATTTTAAATAGGACCTCCTGGCAAATGATATCTCGTTTGAAAGGCATTGGCTACATTGGCACTGTGACGTCATCTATTACTATTACGTATTGCTAATTACTTGTAGTTGTTACCCCTATCGTCTGGCCTATAGACGCTAATCGGACAAGTAGGTGGCTATTCATTCTCTTTAAACTTGCGAGCACAGCAGTGATAAGAAGTACACTACAGGAGGACGTGTACAATAGAAGTAGAAGTATAATAGGTCTTGGCATACTACTGTCAGAGGTACTGGAATTGTGCAGATTTCATTCTCATGAAATGAGCAACATCCATTATGAATTTGACAAATATTGACATAAATGGACTTGTGAACTTTTCAAAATAGGCCGATATGCGAAATTAAATAAAGTGGGGGGATGGAAAATAATTTGATTTGTTTGAGTTTTAAACAACATAATCTGATTTTTTGGGGTTTTTGGTGAATGTTTTATCTATATGATTTTGGAAAGAATTACTTCATTAGATACTGATCTACGAATACGAATCTGTCTTATATTTTAAATCTTTTTTTTAATTGAATGGAATTGGCAAATCACGCAATTCAATTGAGTGTGTCATTATTTTTGGTGATTACTCACATCACCTTATCTCAGATCACATTAACTTAGTCAAAAAGAATGCATCCAAGGTGAGATTTAAACAATATTAAAGGAATACCACAGATGCTAATTTATTTATCAAAATTCCATGATGAACACAATCGGCCTTCGCGAATCACAAAAAACCTTAGCCCTAAAAAGTTAATTATTGAGAGATGTATACTTCATTAAGGCCATAGAGCATTGCGACATTAGTGCATTTATTGAATTGTGGAAATTTCAAGATTTTATGTTTAAAAAGAAAGGGCAATGGGCGGTTTTTCATTATTCCTTCGATAGGATTGGTGATAATACAATAGGACGATAGTTGTGCAGGGCAACAATTATAGATGTTTCAAAAGATCCATTGATTAGAGAACATGAAACTTTAATCACCTCATCTGGAATATTTAACAATAACAGCTGATAACCCATCAATGCCACAGGAAGTTTTGTTTTGAATGCTGAGTATGGTTGGCACTAGCTCAAATTTATCTACAGGGCCCGTATTCTTAAGGGACTAGTGAGAATCTCACCAATGAGATAGGTGTATTGCATGGTTGCCTAAAACATGAGAGTTTCAAAGTTGTCGTATTTTTAAAGGAAATAGTGAGATCTGCAATATCACCGGACGATATCCAATTCGCATGTTTCCAAACTTTTCACCACTTCTCACCGCTTTTGGCGAGATTCTCTATCGGTCCGAACCATAAGAGATTGAATCTCTCTCTTTTTTTTT
>CAJUYG010002456.1:0-13528 GCA_910591675.1 Galerucella calmariensis | reverse complement strand
TATCTTCTGTATGTTCCTTGTGGTATATTATTCATTCTTTTTTCAATTTCTTGGGAAATTAAACCACAATATTTTTAAATTCTTTATTTCAACGTTTCGGTAGCGTTCCAGCTACCGTTGTCAAGAAAAAATAAGTAGAAATTAATTCTTATCCCTTACTGACACAACAGAAAAAATTTGACAACTAGACAATCTGTCTAGTTGTCAAATTTTTACTTATTTTTTCTTGACAACGGTAGCTGGAACGCTACCGAAACGTTGAAATAAAGAATTTAAAAATATTGTGGTTTAATTTCCCAAGAAATTAAAAAAAGAATGAATAATATACCACAAGGAACATACAGAAGATATGAATCTCTCGTTTCAGGCACCCCGAATGCATCAATCTCGATGGTGAGATTCTCACTAGTCCCTTAAGAATACGGGCCCAGGTATAAGAAAGAAACTGTAAGTGATTATTTTAAAAGAAACGTGGTAAGAAAGAGCGAGAGAAAGATATTTTAGAGCTAATAGGTCTGTTCGTAGAGCAGTCACAAACGGTTGGAAACTGGACGACTCATGCGCAGTGAATAAAAAATCGTCCACAAAAAGACTCTGCGCATGAGTCGTTCAGTTTCCAACCGTTTGTGACTGCTCTACGAACAGACCTAATATTCTTACTAAATTTCACGAAATACTTGTTCGTTTGGATAGATAAAGTTTGATAAACGAGTTTTGTTCTTCAAATCATTGATATCAGGCCAAGTTAGGAGATGCGATTGTGATAATAAATTTGTTTAATAGATTTGTTAGTTTTCCACTACAATATTTTATTGAATAGATGAGGCTTTTACTTGATGAAGATCCATGTTAAGCTATGAAATAAAACAATTTAATTTGTTTAAACCTTCAGTAGGTATATTATTTGAACTAAATTCAATCTGCGAGAACCCTAATTCTTCCAAAAACAAATTCAACTCGTCTGTTTCATTATGTATTGACTGACTTTAAATTAGAACCATTTTTGATTTACTGTCCTTAAAACTAAGTAAAAGGGACACGTTTTATTAACTAAAAAAATTTCTCTTAGAAGAATCGGCAGTAAAGTAACATCTATGACAGTCCCTGTATTTTGTTGGTTAATTCTCTGTTTCGATGTGATGTAAGTTCTGTAGGTGGATAGATCGTCATCCACTGAGCATGTGCAATAAAAATCATGAAAGCTATGCTAATAACACCTTTACACTTGTGAAAGTATAACCCCTAAAGATGGTTGATTATGTAGAAAGACAAGGAATGATTTGAAAGATGATGAAATAGTCGATTCGATTAGGAGCAACCTAATAGCACAATCCGAACTTGTGGCAGCCGATGATGTCAACTTTACCATGCTTTTAAATATGATAATAGACCTATGACATAGAAATATTACCGGTAAAAGAATATGTACACAGTATATTATTAAAAAGATTATGTTCCATATTAAGCAGTAAATAGGTCAGGTATTTTATTGATACCCTGTATCTATCTTCTATATCATACGTTTCAATTTACATTTGTTTTTTAATAACAATTCGTATATCAAAGTCAAAGATTTCATGCGGAATCTGATTCTTGAATAAATTAGAAACTTGTGGTTATTTCAAATTAGGAGAATCTCAGAGTATACAAAAAAGCGTAAGTTGTTGGACTTTTGGGAAAGTAAAATGTTTGTCGTAGTTTTTTCAAGTCCCATACAGTTCATACAGAAAAAGCGTCGAAAGCATCAGTTAATTATATCTATATTTTTTTAAAAATTCCTTGCAGCAATTGTCACATTTGTACCCGGCCTTATCTAGGTCAAGGTCACTGCCAATACTGATCAAAAACTAACTTATGCTAGTTAACAATAACAATATTAAATTTGTATATTATATTATTATGTTTTGTATTGTTTATCTATTTTTAAATTATATCGCTTTACACATAAAATTGTAACATTTTTCATGACAATAGAGCTTATCTCTTTCAATTGCAAAAATAACGGAAAACAAAACAATAAACAACGAACTAAAACTTTCTTTAGGGTTTCGTACTCATATGGTAAAAAACGAACCCTATTACCATTGTCTATAAAAAGAAACTATTACTAAGACATAAGATAGTCAGGACAGTTGAAATTTTCATTTTATATGATGTATTTTTGTTACCGCCATTAAAAGCAAACACTAAAAGCAGAATAGAATAAATATTTAAAGGGGGCAAACGTGATTTTTTTGCTCGTTTTCAATAACTGCAACAGGTAGACGCTTGATATATTAACAGAATATTAAGGTATATCACTCACTTTAAAAATAAATAATTAAATTAATTTAAATTGAAATGAAATTAATATCTGGCTGGCTCCCATACAACAAACGTGATTTTTTCCAATTTTTTTCTCGTTCTTAATAACGATAATATCTACAAAATATTTAATTTCAAATTCGAATGAAATATATATTCGACAGCGCTATTCCACTATTGGTAGAATAGTAGGTACGACCATGGTAGGTACTTGAATCCACTTGAAACGCTATCTGCATACAGTCGACAGTCAAGCAAAACTTGACTTTGAGAACACGCACACGGTCGCGCTATGTTATAAAAATGATTAACGAGAAAATTAATGTCATTTTGGTAAGAGCGTGAGGTGCTTCGTACAATATTTACACACTAACTCTGCATTTCGGAATAGATATTGTCTTTTCATATAGTAGTCCAGCCAAATAACACGTTTACAAAGAGAAAAATTGTTAACAGGATGGGAACAGTTGGAAATGGTAAATAGGAGTGTAATAAACGTAAAAACAATAAATGCGTGAGCAGGGGTGTTTCCAGATATATTTGGGTGGGTGAAAAGGGGTGGAATTTTGGATTATTGCGATTTCCGGTGAAAGTTAACGTCGGAGAGAAAAGTTGTAGATCATGAAAAGGTCTATAACGTTTGTATGAAGAATTTTTTCATATGACCTTATAAAAAAGGTCTCTCTCTACGACAATTTTCCAAAAGAGAATTTTCATTTGAAAAATATTTTTTTGGACCGGGAAACGTGATTATCTCGGAAGTTTCTTGATATTTTTATCTGGAAAAATTTGTGGATTTTGGGACATAAAAAGGTATACTTTCATCAAGTTTCGTCAAAATAAAATTATTTTTTTTTGTAAATGAAAAAAAAAAACGATAAAGTAGTTTTTCGCATTTTACTCGGAGATTTTGGGGTTATCTGAAAAAAGCATTTAGATAAAAGTTGTAGACCTTTTCATGATTAACTACTTTTCTGTTGTGCACTTTTCTCTCCGACGTCAACTTTCGCAGGAAATCGCAATAATCAAAAATTCCACCCCTTTTCACCCCCCAAATATATCTGAAAACACTCACGCATTTATTTTTTCTACGTTTATTATACGCCTCTTCACAATTTCCAACTGTTCCCATTCTGTTAACAGTTTTTTTTTTCGCTTCAAAGTAAGCTAATTCGACTAATCTATAGGTGAATGTGCATCTTTTTAATTTTCATTGATTTATCAGAGCTTTAGTTTTATACACCGAATAGATAAATATCTATTCGGTGGTTTTATACAATCTATATGGATATATCTACAAAATATTATTTACATATATATTCTTGGACTCTAAAATGTATGATACATTTCTTTTAACTAGTTTGGTGTGGAAATTTGTAATGTCAATATAGTTTAGTGGACATTCCAAGAACATATATGCCGCACATGTACATTCATTATTGTTTATCAGTCCCACTTCTCTTTTAAACAAGAGGTCTGATGAAATATCTATTATGAAGCTGGTTAATCCATTGATTATGGTATGATGAGGAATGAATATTTTTATATCACAATACTCTGAAGGACAAGGAAAACTGAAACGTGTACTTTTATCAGAATATCGTGAGCTTGAACAGTGTTTGCTAGCATGGGTCAAGCAACTTCGTAACAAAAACGTTCCGGTAAGTGGTCTGAAAATTAAAGAAAAGACACAAGATTTCCCGCGAAGGCTCGGTATTCATAGTTTTTGTAGCAGCAATGGTTGATTGGAAGGGTTTAAAAAAAACGGTATAGTTTTCAAAGCAATTCGTGGAGACGATAACGCTGTTGATATTAACACAGGCAGCCAATGGATTTGCAGATCTGCCAGTAATACTAAACTGCTTTCAAAAATCTGGATTTAAATACTGAGTAACTGTATCTGAAAGCTTACAAGAGGAGAAAGAAAACTTCGAAATTGATCCTGTAGATTGGAACCAGCAACGACAATAATCAACAGCCAACCTGTAGCAGAACATTTTTAAAATTTTCTATCAAAAGAAATTTTTATATTATTTACATCACAGTAAATTGCCCGAATGCTTTTTGAATCTCCCATTTTTTTTCAAAATGTTCATAATAGGTTTTTTCGTAGAACAGTCAGAAACTATCAGAAACCGTCAGAGGCATGAGCATTGAAAAAAAGCAATTTGATAGTAGGTGATTTAAAAATCCTCTGTTCGTAGAAAGAAATTTGCGGTTTCGAATCAGTTGCCATCTATCAAAATAATTTGCTGACCATGATCAAATTTTTAGTTTGTGCATGCGTATTGTGATGCTGTAGAAAGTGACATATTTTCACTATTTTTCTATTGTGAAAAAATACGGAAATAGCTAACCAGTCAGTTCCTTCTGGAATAAAACGTAGGTAAAATCATTATATGTTGTAATACCAGACATTTAAAAAAAATAATTTGCTGACCAGGATCAAATTTTTAGTTTGAGCATGCGTATTGTGATGCTGTGGGAAGTGACATATTTTCACTATTTCTCTATTGTGAAAAAAACACGGAAATAAAACTTAGGTAAAATCATTCGTATGTTGTAATACCGGACATTTAAAAAAAATCTCTGGCTGGTTGGCCAAAGAATGACACACACATTACAAAATTATTTACTTATTCTTAACTTTTTTCCCTATATATGACAATAGTTCAAGCTTTTCTTCAAGTGATGAAGAACTTTTAGTTCATTTTTATCAAAGACATCACTGTCATGATGTCAACATTTTCCACCCATTCGTACAACAGAAATTGCCAATCGGTTTACAACTAATCACAAACGGAATGTCAGAGTTTGACAAATTTCTAATCGATTGGAAATTCTTTGTATAGTGTAACTATTGTTAATGTGATGACCCATATTTTTAATACCTTTGAAGGAAAAAGCCGCCCAATGATGAGCATAAAATTTTTTCATAAATTCGAATATTGTTAAATAATGCTTTTCAAATGTAATTTAAATTAATATAGTGGATTAAAATTAACCTGCATAAAATTTGTAATACAATTCAAGGTCATCACATTGACATTAGTTACACTATACGAACAAACCTATTATTGATAATCCGGTCAATCTAGACATTTGAAGGTACATAAATTTCCAGCAACCTGAAAGTGCGTGTAAACATACCTAAAAATAACACCTGAAAGTTCCTCATCATTCCGGTGTTTGGAAAAAAAATTTATTCGATGTCGAAGGTCAAAAATCTCGAAAAAATTGGTTTTTCGCGATTTTCAGTAGAACGGTGGGTTTTATCATAAAATTGTCTCAGAAAAATTGTAGAACATAAAACTCTCTATAAAAAATGTACCAATACTTTTTTTTCTTAGAGCCACTGTTTCTGAGATATAACGAGTCAAATAATTGTAAAATTTGTGAACGACATAATATTCACACGTTTCCACGCCACGCCACTAGTGTACTCAGCGCGTTTTTTTAACGTGGTTTCTCCTGGCCTATTCTACATGTCTGTTGTGATTCTGTTTTTCTGAAAATCGTGAAAAACCAATTTTTTCGAGATTTTCGACCTTTGACCTCGAATAAATTTTTTTCCAAGCGCCGGAATGATGAGGAACTTTCAGGTGCTATTTTTAGGTATGTTTTAAACAATTACATGCACTTTCAGCTTGCTGGGAATTTATGTACCTTTACTATTCTTTTTTGGTCTAATTTGACCGGATTATGATGATCTGATACACTACCTCAATATTAATAATACACAAATTGGATTCTCGGAACTTCCTAAATTAGCATTTGCACATGGTGAATGACCGTATATTTCATACTTTGGCTTTGTATCTCAACTTTTTCATCAATTGATTAGTTCTATGTCATAATTTATTTCTAATTATGTTAATTACTTTGTTGAAATTTTGTACCGAACCCTTGTTAAAAGATTTGTCATATGCACAATAAACTATTCATCTCACTATCTTTCTATATATCTATCTATCTATCTATATATCTATTCCGTTGTCCACAAAACTGATATTGGCTTTTACTGCTTCATTGTTCAATAAAGTGATTTAGCTGATAGAATTTTCTCCGCACTATTGTGTGTATTTAATTCAAGTTTTTGTACAATGCTTTAGCAGTCAGAAAATAATATGTTATAATTTATTTATTTTTTGCACTACTAGCTGTGAAGTTGACAATTATTGCTTTTTCGCTAACTGGGAAGTTGTATTTCTATCTTCGTGGATAATCATTTTTGTCCACGACTATTTGATAATTTTAACATTTTATGTGTGATGACTAAAAAATGTATACATAAGCAGGTGATTCATAGTCGTGGACAAAATATAGTATTCTACTCGCATATAATGGCTATTATTCATATTCACTTAGGTGTGCAACATAATTTTGGAGATTGTCTTTAAAATATTTACTGCTTGATATTACCTATCAAGATAAAAAAATTATTTGAATAAAAATGACATTAGTTTGAAATTCGCGCTCAATCAAAAATGACAGATGTCATATCGAGTACGTTTAATAATATATCGAAAACTGACAGTGTACTTGTCAGTCAGACGACGGGGTAAACTTCTTGTGATGCGTTTGTGAATTATTTTTAATTTTTGTCCTAAATTTGGCTAGTAGTGGAAAAAATTGTATATACACCATATGGTGGTAAACACATTTATAAGCCTCGCACCTTATTCCGCTCGGGGCTGAACCCCTCGCGAAATAATTTTGGTGCTCAGTCAATAATAATAGTCTTTACCACCTTGATGTATGATATACTATTTTCCACTACTAGCTGTCTAGCCAACTGAGTAGTTGAATTTCTCTATTAGTGGTTAATAATTTTTTCTCCACGACTAAATAATAACGCACAAATTATTTTTACATAATATTTGGCTGCATAATGATATAAATTCTTCACACACCAGTGAATAATAAAAAAGAATTTACTCTCGTTAGCCAATCACATTCTATTATTATCAGAATTCACGCTAATATGAATTAAAATGAATAAATCAAATCGTGTCTTTTGAAACGTCAAATACCTAATAACGCAAATCGTAGTTTGAAACGTCAAAATAATTATATGATCATTACGTATTATATAGACAAAAAGTGGACAACAGTAGCGATAGTGACGATTTAATATGTAAGCCTCCCGAAATTAATTTCATTTATAAATGAAAGGGTTTCGATTAAAAATATAAGTCACATATATATTTGCTCTACATTTTTATACATAAATATGCTCTATTCCCTAGTGGTAGAAATGGCGTGGACGATCGGGGTTCGATCCTCACTTGTAGTTTTTTTTAGTCGTGGATAAAGTATAGCCTTTTACTTGAATTTTTAACAAAGATCCTCGCTATAAGCACAAATTTTTTACACCGGTGACTAAAAGATTAAAGACGACATTTTGTTGATGGAAAAAACTTAAAATGGCCTTTTCGGTTCTCTTAATGCCAGTTCCGAAGTGGCTAAAACAATGAGAATTACTGATTCCACGGAGAAGGATATGTAACAACTAGGACTAGTTTCGTCAGAAGGCCATGCTTAAAAAACGAAATTCTTTTTTCAGAGTCGTGACGGCCTGTCGAATCGAATCAAACTTTTCTGATCTTGTTAAATTGTCATTTTTTTCAAGCATCAATTATTGAAATAAGGGCGAGTGAGCTGCTTATAGACCAGTGCCGAAGCCTTCAAAAACACTAAAAAGTGAAAAAAAAATAAGAGTAGGATAAAACCCATTAGAAAAGGAGAGGAATATGATATAATTGAGGAAAAAAATAAATTACGGGCGATCCGAGTTCGGGAAGTGGGAGGGTGTGGGTTTTTAAGGGTAAAAAATGGTTTATCTCGATTTCCGGCAAAACTACAAGTCATACGAAAAAAAGTTGAATGGCAAAGTTGTGAGTAAAAAAAAGCTCTACAACTTTTGTATTTACAATTTTTACATATAACCTCAAAATTTATGTGAAAAACTCAAATAACCAAGTTTTTGGTTTTTTATTTTTATCTTTTTCAAAAAATAGTTATTTATGTAACTAGTGTGTAAAGTAGCCTTTTTTGACGAATGTGAATATTGTCGACAATCACATGAGTCGAAAAAAAGGTCTTTACACACGAATTGCATACAATATTTTTTCTACTAGCGAATATTTAATTGAAATACAAAAGTTTAATAGTAATTTTCTTTACGCACTAGTGCGTAAAGTAAGTTAAATTTTTCTTTAGAGTCTTTTCATAATAATCTAAAATAACATCATAGTTTTCTAGAAAAATTCAATTCCTGAATATAAAATACAATTGCTTACTCTAGGTATAGTCGGAAGATCTCAATTTAAATTTTAAATGTCAGATTCAATTCACAAAGAAATGTCAGTCACTCACCGCCAACTTATACCTATTTACCGTATTATTTCCAGTACTTAATAATTATTTAACAATAATTGTTAAATAATTATTAGGTTATTTTACCGAATTCTATAGGTTTCTATCTCCAATTTATGAAAAAAACTTTGATTTAATATCCGTTTATTATACCTATATTTTTATAAGACTGGATAACTATAACTACATACATATTGGAATTTTTTCTTTACGCACTAGTGCGTAAAGTAAAACTCTTTACGCACTAGTGCGTAAAATAAAGTTTTACGCACTCGAAAATGTGTCTAATGTACGTACTTTACACACGGTAGTAGAAAAAATATTTTTTTTACGAAATTTTGTGAAAACTTACCTTATCATGTCCCAAATACATTGTAATTTATTTGATTTGAAATATACTTTTTTTTCACCCTATTTTGACTTAATATCAAAAAAGCACCCTTATTTTAAATCGAAAATTCTCGCGTCAAAATATCAGCTTTTTTCAAAAAGTCGGTGGGCTTTTTGTTCGTTGAAATCTCTACTTTCTGATAGTCTGAAAAAAATATACATCTCCATGGTAAATATTCTCAGAAAATGCAAAAAATCAAAAAAACTCAAATTCGAAGTTTTTTTTTAATCACCATGAGCTATTTATTAAAATTCACACTTCAATTACTCAAAAAACGTAAGATTCCATGTTACATTGATAGACGAAAAAATTGCAAATCGAAATACACTAAAGTAACGTAACCTAAAAAATGGATTACAATTAATCAAGTCTATTTATAAATGTAAAAATGAAAAAATTACAATGAGTCAATCAAGGTTTCAAAAAAATCAATTGGCAAACATTAAATCACCCTTCATTTTGGCAAACCTCTCACCCACTGAAGGAGCAGCAGAACAGAATTGTTACAGGGCATATTATCAGCTTCAAACTTGGTTAGGCAACGAATTGACAACAACAGATAGAAGCTGGAAGAAACATCAACGTGGCATTATGACCAAATTTACAGAAAATGATTTAATTCCGGAAGTATTGCTCAAAGCTATTTGCTGTCGCTGTGAAGCTGGGTGTAACAGTTTGGAATGTGGCTGCCGAAAGCATGGTTTAAAATTCACAAATTTATGTAAAAATTGTCATGGTTCTGAAAATTGCTCCAATATGGAAGAAAAAACCAACGAAGAAGTAAATGATTCAGATGAAATTGTGGATGGAGAACCAATGCAGATTGGAAATAACATTGGAGACGAAAAAGGTGATGGTCTTGAAGATTTCGAAGATCAACTAGAGTTGGAAAGGTTTGTCGAGTCTAACGATGAAGAAATGCCATCAAAGAAACAAAAATTAACCGATAGGTGATTAGAATTCAAGATAGTGTATTTATAAATGTCAAGATTAACGTTTTTAAAATTATTATAATGTATTCAAAGTGAACTATCTAAATTCAATAGTACGATTTACATGTATATTCATTCACATTTTATGAGATTTTCTATGACATGAATGTAATTCGAATTTAGTGGATAAACTTTTTAACTCGATAAATTAACTCCAATGTTAAAATGTCATATACCTGGAAATATTATTGTCACTTTGACATCGATAAAAAAGGTGCATCATTTTTTATCGCGATAAAAACTCCTCTTCCTCAATATCTAGTAAGCGGACGTCACTTTTATACAATGACAATGAGTCGCAAGTTTGGTTAGTAAAGATAATTATTGTTGTTGTTCATCCATATATTCTGTCGTTAATTATCTTGCCAAAAAACACTCGAGATATTCTTTTAGTGATTGGAAAAACTGTTTCGTTGCAAAGAGAAATTTATCCGATAAAAAAAAGCTCTTGTGTTTTTACTCTTGACAAAATTGCAGCAATCACATTTTTTCGATGAAATTGTACAGTGATTAAAAAAAACTTCGAATTCGAGTTTTTTCATTTTTTGCATTTTCTGAGAACATTTACCATGGAGATGTATATTTTTTTTCAGACTATCAGAAAGTAGAGATTTCATCGAACAAAAAGCCTACTGACTTTTTGAAATAAGCTGATATTTTGACGCGAGAATTTTCGATTGAGTGCTTTTTTGATATTGAGTCAAAATAGGGTGAAAAAAAAAGTATTTCAAATCAAATAAATTACAGTGTATTTGGGACATAATAAGGTAAGTTTTCACGAAATTTCGTGAAAAAGATAAAAATAAAAAACCAAAAACTTGGTTATTTGAGTTTTTCACATAAATTTTAAGGTTATGTGTGAAAATTGTGAATACAAAAGTTGTAGAGCTTTTTTTTACTCACAACTTTGCCATTTAACTTTTTTTCGTAGTTTTGCCGGAAATCGAGATAAACCATTTTTTACCCTTAAAAACCCACCCCTCCCACTTCCCGAACTCGGATCACCCGTAATTTATTTTTTTCCTCAATTATATCATATTCCTCTCCTTTTCTAATGGGTTTTATCCTACTATTATTTTTTTTTGTTTCAAAAATTATCGACCCTGGTCTATAGTTAGATTTAGATGCAGTGTGGACGGGGGCCGACAGCGACGTCTCCGTACACATATGAATGTTGCATCTTTATTGCTTAGCTATCGCCAAGGGGGATTTATATATGTTTTGTGGTGATAGTAAAAACAATTCATGTTGTTAATTATGGAGTGGAATAAAGACGATACAATACACTTCATACAAACTACTAGTCAAAAACAGACGACTTTTCATCCTGAAGTTAGTACGTAAACTGACATGTTTTGAAAAGGTCAAGGAAAAAGCAATTTTTACAGTACACAGGTATACGATTATCTTTTATTATTTAACTGAAGACAAAGGCACCAAAAATACTATAATTGAACCATTATTTCACTTATACAGGGTGAATCACGACCAACGGGATGGAGGTTTAGCGAAACGGTGAAAGTTTTATAATGTTTATCACTCCAGTAGTTTGTACATTCATATAGGCAACATTTTAAAATTATTTTAAAATATACAGGATGTTCCAATAAATTGTGGCGTATCAAAGTTATATTTTTTCTTATGGAACACCCTATATTTTATTGCATTTTCTGATTGCCCCTAAAAAATAAAGTACTCCTTCATAATGGTTCCCAATACCTAAATACAGATGGTTCCGAGTTATGCTGACTTTTTAAAAAATGTGAACATTTCGAAAAAAATGATAGCTTATTGGTATAACAGATTCTAGTAAATTTTCTCTTACATCTAAATAGTTGGACATTAGTGGAATGTATTCCACCATTAAGTACCAAACATCTTTTTACAGGGGGTTCAGAATTTTCAGTTTCATTATTAGATCATTCAATATGCAATATCGGGTATATTTTTAATGGAACACCCTATATTTTAATGATTCACCATATTCAAAATATGTCCTCTTCCGAAAGGTATAAAGGTGTCGTATACCTAGGTATTTTCTTCAATTGTATGCTAGATCGATTTTAAAACATCTGCAATTATCTCTAAATTTTATACTGATTATCTTGACATAGTTGCTGTAAAAAAAACAGTGGAATTGCTAATAAATATGCACATGTAATTGCTGAGGTACACTTATTTTTTTTACCGATAAGTATTTGAGTACATGATAAAACAAAAATACATTTTCAATAAAGCCAATACTAAAATACTTACTACAAATAGAACAACAAATTAGGAGCAAAAGATGAAAGATTACTATAATAGATGCTCAAAATGCTTGACATCTTACTAAATTACTAAAGTGAAAAACATTTTAAAACTTCCACCGTTTTGCTATAAACCTCCATCCCGTTGGTCGTGATTCACCCTGTATAATATGCTCTTGACACGGTATTATGATCATGGTTTTGTTTTTTATCAATTATGTACCTATATATACAATTCAAAATAATATAGCATTCAAGAATTTTTAATTAAGTGTATTCAATGGCTTACTTAATTTAGAAACAGTAGTTAATATACGAATTTAATGGGATGACTCATGACCTTTTGGAATTAATATAAGAGCGTAGGTATGAAAGGACGCGGAAGGAAGGAATTAGTGTATAAGAACCTTTATAATTATAGGCAGGGTGTTCCAACAAAAGCTCAGAAACTAAAAGTTTCTTTGAAATGCTAACCCGTCAAATTTTAATTTTATTAGGAGGGGGTCGAATTTTCATGCATCCCTGCATCACCCCCCACTTTTTATAAATAGAAAATGTGGTCGAGAGGTCTAGTGACACATCATTTAATAGGTAATTTATTTCTCTACACATTTAATTTTTTTATTCATGAAATAACTGAAGATATTTTGGATATAGCAATTTATTTGTTGAATATCAGTATTAAGAAAAAAAAAACAAATTAAATGTTAAAAATGACTTTCGTTTACCTCCATACAATGCAAATCATTATAACCCCACCAATTAATTGAAAATATATTGCTTTTATTAAAAAATCTCATTGCTTACTAAGGTATGTATGAAGATAATGAATCCTAATTAGCATCATAACTGCCAATATCAAGTTACCTTTGATTTGAGAATTGTCAACGACTGAAAAATTAGACAGAATAATACCTAATCATTGTTAACGCTTACGGGATTGGTATATACTATAGAGAAAAGAATAGAAATCGTTGAGCTAGAATAATATAGAAATAATCAGTTTACTAAGACTATGGCAAAATTGTTTAATACCAATGCCCATCGAATTGTTAAATCCCATAAATTTCACCCTTATGGAATACCAGACATACAAACGATTATAGTTTATTTAAAAACCAGGAGTAATTGAAAAAGCCTTACTCACACCACTAAAAATTACCAGATTAGTTACTAAAGGGTGTGTTCCGAAAGTAGTGAACAGTCGTGTTCCA
>CAJUYG010002455.1:0-32003 GCA_910591675.1 Galerucella calmariensis | reverse complement strand
ATTTACAAGATATTGGACTTTATCGCACTAATGAATCACCCTGTATACTTGTGTGCTTATACGATTCTGATAGCTTTCTGTTTGTGCTTCTTCCTGTACTTCTTCCATTCCACAATAAATCTTCTTGGGCATTTTACGTTCCCATATCTATAGTTTATTCTCCTCTTTATTGTTCATTGTTCTGTTTTCACAAGTAGTTTAGGTAACTGAAGGTATTTGTTAACTTTCTTAAACCATTTTTCTATTTCCCTTTCTTCGTCTATTTGTGATAGTGACTCAAATATTCGATTTGTTCCACTTTTTCTATTCTGTAGCTATTATTTCTATTGCAATTAATAATAGTATCGGTTACATTATTGTCCTTCATTACCATGTATTTTGTTTTTTTTTAAATAATAATAATAAATTTTATTATTTCCAATCAGTCATTACATTATTAAACAAATATAAATCACTAGACTATATTCTCTTGCCTTCTCTTTCAGTAGCGTATATACGTCTAGAATTTCTTTCCTGGATCTTGTCAAGGTTACTATGTCGTCCGCATATGCTAGTCGTTGATGTTTATTCCCATAAATTAAACCTCGGGTTTTTATACCACTTTCTCTTAATATGATTTCTTGAACTAGGTTAAGGAGGGTTGGGAATAATGGGGACAAGGAGACAAGGACAAGGAATTACAAATATGGAAATTATATTAACTGAAATTCTGCAAAATTATCTGTTTTTTTTTTCAAAGGAGCCGTCCCTTCGCCGGTACCACCTCAGCCTCCTGGGCTTATTGTGGATACTCCTAGTGTTCTGACTACAACCTATTCAGCCAATCCGTTCCCTGCATCAGCTCATACAGGTTCTTTGCTGGTTGGTAGTAGAAGTCTTCTGGAGTCATTTGGGCTCTGCCATACAGTTTCTGGCTTCTGTGGTCCAGTGACTCACTGTTGCATAGTATATGCAGAGCTGTTTCGGTATCCTTTTTGCATCTTCTGCATGTAAGGTCTCCGTTATACAGCACTATTTTGTTTAGGTGCTTCTTTGTGGGAAAGTGTCCCGTAAGTAGCCCCGTTATGGTGCGTAGTTTACTCCTGCTCATTGAGAGTAGTTCTTTCGCTACTTTTTCTGATGGTTCTTTTATGAATTTATTTCCATGTATTTGCCTGGTCGTATATTTCCAGTGTTTATTGTGTTGTTCTTTTACCCACCCTTTTAACCATGACCTCGTTAAGCATCTGGGGATGCCCACAGCAGGTTCGGGTCCGTTCATCAGAGTTGACGATCCTACTCTTGCGAGTTCGTCAGCTTTTTCATTGCCTGCGATTCCTTTATGACCTGGGACCACTCCAGTGTTACACTGTTCCGAGTCGCCAGTCTTCTAAGTTTTTCGTCGCATTCCCATACTAGCCGAGATGTCACCCTAGAGCTCTGAAGTGCTTGAAGGGCAGCTTGACTGTCACTGTAGATCCTGATCTGCCTGTTGTTGTAGACTCTCATATTATTTGCCATTGCACATGCAAGTATTGCATAGACCTCTGCTTAAAATACAGACGCGTATTTTCCTAGCGAGGCGATTCCTTCATATTTGCTTGTCTTGCTGTATATGCCCGCTCCAGTGCCGAGCTCATTTTTTGATCCGTCTGTATACCAGATCAGTTCATACGCTCTTCTAAGTGGTGGTGCGTTCTCTTCCTCAAGCTCCTTTCGATCTTTGATGACAATGTCGAAGCTCTTGCGAAAGATATATGTGGTCATGTGGTCTGTTGGCATTTTGAAAATGTCATCATCCTCATGCCTTATCTCTGTGTGGCCTCTCCCACGTGCCACGTCATGGTCTGATGCTTTTCCCAGTCGGGTTAGTGCTGCCCTTGCTTCGCACATTATGACACAATGTAGCGGAGGAAGTTCTAGCATTGTCTCCAGCGCCGCTGTAGGATCTGGTTTAAAGTGGTTCCAAATTTCTTGGAGACTCTAAACTACTAGAAGTTCTAAATCTAAAACCAAAAAATTGTGTCACATCATCCTATCTTTGACTTTTTCAGCCGTATGATAAGTAGCGCCATCTTGTTGAAGTATCAATTTTCATACAGTTGGGCTAAATTCAGTCTAGTGCTCGTATACATGTTAATTTTATGCTTATATATTTTGCTTTAAATTTCAGATCCTTGTATGCAAGTACGTTGCGGAGCTGGAAGAGTTTGTCAAGTTGATGAATTAGGCGAGCCACAATGTATATGCATTCCAAATTGCCCCGTAGAAACTGAATCTAGGCGTAAAGTTTGCTCGAATCATAACGAAACCTGGTCTTCTGACTGTGCTATTTACCAACAAAGATGTTTATGTGACAAAGGAGATCAGAAATGTAAAGGACCCCAGTACAAACACGTGCATATCGAGTATTACGGACAATGTAGAGAAATGCCAGTGAGTATATTTAAAAAAACAATGAACGTCAAAAAATTTGGCCACTAAAAATTTGATACATTTTTAAGTATGGAGAGTAAGTTTTTTGGTTACCGGATTTTTTTTGGTGTTCACTGTATTATAGTCACAATTTAATAATTATTTAACTATAGATAGATGTATAGATTTTTATTTCATCACATTAAATACAAAATGTACAATAGTGACCAGTAAAATTAGGAAAGTAAGAAGAACAATATAATTTGCGGTTCATACACATAGGTACCTATCTAAAACATGTGAAAAGATGTCTCACTCACAATTCAAACGGTCAAAATAGTGCTTCAATAGTTGGTGCTTAACTCTAACCTTGAAACGGTTATAACTCAAACCAGTATCTATAATGTCTGCTGGTATTTCATTGTATAAATTGTATAAATGTTGAGTGAATTTCGAGCTGATAGATCTAGTCGATGGAATTTAGGCATCAGTTATATTTCTATGGATACCAAGTAATACTGGAATAGTTGGTTATGAATGTGCTGACCTAGCTTCAAAAAAAGCACTCGGTGGACCTAACCAGAAGAAATTCCAATAAGGTTTAGATGATTACAAGCTATACACATTAATCAAATAATAATATGAACATGGCAGAACCAACGGAGTCAACATGCGTCCAAGCTGGGTAGGTTAAAAACCTCTATTAAACCATGGATAGCGAAATTTTAAAAGAAGAGAACATGTTAAATTGACAAGACTTAAGATTGGACACACACATCTTATATCCTTCTTTATGTTGATAAGACAAATCCGTCTAAATACGAATAATGCAATACAATTCTAACAATTGATCATATACTGATAATCCACCCTAGATATCTCAATCAACGAAGTCAAATAATGCTTCCAAATGTTAATAGACTTTGCCTGACAACTGAATGTAATGTTAAAAAAGCAGGGCCGGCGAAAGGCTAGTTTAATGCCCGTGCGAAAGGCAAATTTTCCACCCCCTCCCCTCTCGATTTGATAAAACACATATTTTTAAAATTTGGTAAGTTCTGCAATAACTGTTATGTGGAATCAATTTACAAAGTTAAAATAAAAATACTCAAAGAAAAACTAAAACGTTACTATACTCACTTTCACAATCGTGAATCGTGTGTAAATTAAAATACAAAAGAACAGAAGAAAATTATTTATTAAATATTAAAAAAACTAATATTGACACTCAAAATTATAAACATCTATAACATTATATTATAAAAATAAACATAATAATATACTTATAAAAAGACTAAAATCTGTATCATAATGATATTCATTATGATACAAATTTTCATTATGATACAGATTCTTAAGCCAATAGGAATGCCACATTCGCACAATATTTAATATAGCCATGGATACCTGGTTGACATTTCTGAAATTAATTATATTAGGTCTGTTCCCTGCAATAAAAGTGTAGCACTGAGTTATACGATTTTATTCATTTTAATTATGTTTTAATGCTTCTTGCAGTATACAAATGCAGTATACATAGATAGTCCCAAATTTAGCAATTTTACACGCATTTTTTCACAGATAGACCTGAATTTTTTAAAATTATATAGCTCAGTGCTACACTTTTATTGAAGGCGAAAAGACCTATTAAGTGACACTTAATTTGACAGCTATCAAATAATTTTGATTTTCAAAAGTAACTATATATATTAATTAAATAATTCTTATTAATCGGAGTAGAAAAAATATTGTATGCAACTTTCATGTAATGGCCATTAATACACTCGCATATTATATACGAAACTCGCCTGCGGCTCGCTTCGTATCCTACAACATGCTCGTGTCTTAATGGCTATCATTACATGATCGTTGCATAAAATACTATTATATTAGACACTTTTAGTTCTTGCCAATTTTTTATTAACTCTCTTGATTTGGCGCTCCTAGATGTTGGCGCCCCGTGCGGGCCTTCCGCCGGCTCTGTAAAAAAGTCATAACGAATAAAAAAAAGATAAATATTCTTAACAGAACTTAACGCACCCAGAAATATTGATATGAAGAAAATGCTTATATAACTTCATATTTCTAAAAGGATTAGAGGATTAGATGTGTTCAATGCTTTACCATCCGATATAAAAAATGGTATGGTATGAGATAATGGTATAAGAACTAAATTTCCTTGAAGAATTAGAAATTAGAAGACACTTGAGAAACCCACAATGTGAAGTCGTCAATGAACAGATAAATCTAGAGAGCTCTCCTATATTAAATTGTCTTCTTAGGTAACAATTGTAAAGATCAAAAGATATAGTTTTCCCTCGAGTTTTCCTTGGTTTTCTTTATCATTTCACAGTTATACTGATCTCAAATGGGAAAAATATATCCAGGATATTCCCTAAACTTTGATATTTGTAATATCATATCTACTTCTATTTTCTGATGAACTCTTTGTCGATGCCCCCCAACAATAAAAAAAATAGAAAATTATTTATTAATACGGCTCATTAATGAATTTGTCTTACTTCCACGAAGTTTCAGTTCTTTGAACTCTTAAATTTACGTAAATTGCTAATGTGTTTGTTAAAATTTATAGCTGCTTGCTGACAAACGATATTTTCTTTTAGCATTGTTCACAAGAAGAAATGGCAGATTTTCCGCGCAGAATGCGTGATTGGTTGTTCAACATCATGAGGGATTTGGCTGACCGTCAAGAACTAACACCACATTATTTAAATTTAGAACGCGAAGCAGAATCTAATATGACTCGTCGTTGGACAAATGCAGCTATTTGGAAATTCTGTGATTTGGACGGGCATCCACCAGACAGGTTTGTACGCTTTTACCATTCATTATTTTTCAAGTAAATTCAAATGTAGGAAATTTATTTTGGTAAAATTGACATTTTAATTCATATTTTGAATTGTAATTCATAGATACCTCTAAAAGCAGTTGCTGATGTTTTTTTATTGTTTTATTGAAAAGTTAGTTATTAGTGAACTTTTAGATGAAAATGCTTTGATAACTTTGTTCAAAAGATTACTAAATGATGAGGAATTTGTACAAAAGAAATATTGCCTATTTACATACCTACTTAGCTTAAATTAATATTTTTTGGGTCATAAGCATAATAAATGTCATTTTTCCAATAACTTTTTTTATCATAATTTATAATCGATTCAAAGAAATTAAATAAACCAACAAAGTTGATCAGCTAGTAATTTTTAGAGTAATCTTTCATTTCTTAATTCTGCTGAACTGCTAATCTTGATATAGAAACCTAATTTTATTTGATACATGACTTCAATAATTACTTATTTATCTTCAATATAAAAAATGGCGACTGCTACCTCAGCACTCACATCTGGTCAGCTGCTAAAACACGTGTTCAGCAGGAAATTGATAATCGCCCCGGTAGCGCTACGATGAGATGAACTTGGTACTCAATATACTATTAATAGGATTTGTAAGCGTAAGAGTCAAAATTGCTTATTACTATTTTGTTGTTTAGATCTGTTTCTCGTCACGAATTATTCCCCATTCGTGCTCCATTGATGGCACTCGAACATTGCATCGGTCCATTCTTGAATGCTTGTGATTCCGATAACAACCACAAAATTACACTCGCAGAATGGGCCAAATGTCTACAGTTGGAAGAGGTGAGTTACGTTTTTTAAATAAATTTTAATAGCTTATAAAAGAAGAATAGTTTCAAGTAATATTGTGATTTGAAATAAAATTCACTCACCAAATAAGCACTTTACAGAAAATTTATATATATTTATCAAATAAAATATATTCAGAGCATTTCAATGAAAACTATCCACCCCATTTAATTCTGAAGGCGTCGGTTTTGCGAAAAAATTAGAACAAAACCTCCCCCCTATGGATACCACTTTAAAATTTTTTAAATGGAACAACCTATACATTATTGCATTGTTGGATTCTCCTCTACAAGAGGATTACAAAAATGTATAATGTAATTGAAAAGTCAATCATTTGGAAGTTACGGATAATTTCAATTTACTAGTAGTAACATTTTAATTCGCAAAACAATACTAAATTATTTTATAAGGTGTTCAAATTGACAAATGAGTTTCGAACATTTCTGGTGTTATTTGTCGACATTCTTAAATAATTCGCTGACGTAAATTATCTATAGCTGCTGGCTGAGTGGCATAATAGATATCCCCTTAAAAAAAGTCTAAGGGGGTTAAATCTGGTGACCTAGGTGGCAATTCTAATATTGAGCCACAACTAACTATCCACCCAGCAGGAAATGAATTGGCCACTGATACAGTTTCAAAAAATGTTTGCATTAATTCCGATGCGTACTTATGAGTGGCAATTCTTCTGGGATTAGCAGCATTAACCTGTCTAGCTATAGCTCTTGTAGATTTATTGGTTTTGTAGTATAATCCTACAATTTCTTCCCTATGTCACCACAGTATATAATGCATATTATGCATCATTTTTATGGAAACTAAGCTACCTACTTGACACTTTATTTAGAAAATACCAAACACCAGTTTTTGGTCGCTATGGCTTAGTCCCCTAGCAAAACATCGCTTAGTTAAGTTTTTCATAAACGTGACCCCTACAGAATTTTACTATTATGTGAATAGTTTTCATTGAAATGTTCTGTATATAAATAACAAATAACACAAAAGTAATATAAAATATGTTTTCACAAATAACATTTGATTCGTCAGGAGTATATTATTAATATTTATTTATATATTGTATTGTTAGTATTACATTGACTATTGGAGGCAGTTAATAGTTCATAATTTTTTGTCGTTTATAGGAAGAAATTGAGCATCAATGTGAAGAGCTTGCTGAGACAGAAATTAATCCAGATATGCAATAAATAATAATGACATATGACATTTTGTAAATACGCATAAAGTGCTGTAGAATTCATGCTAAAAATGTGCCATATTATTTTTGGAAGGTAACATTAAATGTTATTATAGTTTTTATTTTTTTTAGTAATGTTTGTAAATTTTAATAAATACATACATCTTTTAACTTGCATTTAAAAATTATGTTGATATCTGTTATGTTTTTACCTATTGTCATGAAAGTGTATTTTGTTGAAAACCTTATCTGCATGAATGGGATCATCCTTTATATTTGTTCAAAACACACTAAAAATCAAAATAATCAATAATATTAACATATTTCGGGACAAATGAGTAATTTTTTCAAGAAAAGTAATAATACCATAAATTATAAAAATTTGAGCTTGTCCTGTCCGTGTAATATTGAAACCCCCTGTGAATTTTCAGTTCAGTTAACAAAAAGTTTATTACTTTTAGTTGTTTGTTGTTAGTTCCGTTTTTATTCATGTTGTATTTTGATGCTCTAAATAATAATATTTAAACTAATCTTCAACATAACACTCGTATTGTGTGAAATTTTTTTGTTTTTTTTTATCTCATAAAAAGTCTCTAAGTGGATAGTGATTTTTCTGTGGGAGTGGCTTATCTTTCTAACTAATCGGTAGAGGATATCAAAACCCTATATTTTCTGAAGGCTTAAAACGTGATCTATTTAGTTTCTTACAACAACTATTCCAAGATCATTAGTTTGAAATTTAGAGAGAATTGCAGATGTTTTAAAATCGATTTAGCATAAAATTTAAGAAAATTGTAAATTGCACGAAAAGTATAATACCTAGGTATAGAACACCCTTATATCATTCGAAAGTGGAGATTTTTTTGAATATGATGAATTATTAAAATACAAGGTGTTCCATTCAAAATAAGCCTGATACTGCACATTGAATGATCTAATAATGAAACTGAAAATTCTGAACACCCTGTAAAGAGATATTTAGTACTCAATCGTGTAATACATTCAACGAATGTCCAAGTATTTGGATGTAAGATAAAATTTGCTAGAATTTGTTATATCAATGAGTTATTAATTATTTTCGAAATATTCACATTTTAAAAAAAGTCAGCACAACTTGGAGACCTCTGTATTTAGGTACTATTATGAAGGAGTATTATATTTTTTATGGGCAATCAGAAAATACAATGGGAAATATACACTTTTACCGTAAAATGTGTACATTTCCCAAAAAGTTACTCTTATCTCCATGTTTTGGTTTTGAGAAAAGTTGGGATACAGATAAATTAAAAATGTTGTTGCAGTAAAAAAATATTTATAGTAATTATATTTCTTTCTCTTTATTGTTTTTTAAGTTTGATTTCGAACAAGAAATGTTGATCGCACTGCTTTAGTAATGAATGCATTGTAATGCACACTAGGTTATTCAGAAGGGAAAGGGAATATAATCATAGGATTAGCTGTTCCCCTTCTTGAATCACTTGATATGCGAGTTACAAAGTATGTACCTTTTGGATATTTTTTAAAAATGGGAAGGGTGAATGCATTAAATACTTTGAAATGCGCATATCAAGTTAATCAAGAAGGGGAAGGGTAGTTCCAGCCCAAACGAGGAGGAAAATGTGCACATTTACCGTAATATCTACTGTTACCGTAACATATACACTGACAACATACTTGTGTTTACAACCATCATCTAAATCAATTCTCTCATTCCAAAACAAGGCTAGCAATACACACAGCAAAGGTCACAGATTCAAATAATAGTACCGGGCTGTAAGAGGATTTTGATTTAATGGAAATATTTATCTTGGAGATATTTCTTATTCGAAGAATGAATTTTAGTTGCCGTCAATATTGAATTATTTATTTTCTGTTAAAAATCTCAATTTGTAATCTTATTAGACTGGTTGGATAGTACCTATTCATAAATATCAAATGATATGACAATGGGAATATCAGAATTGTAAAGCTGTAGAGCTTGTTGCTCACCTGTGATGTATTTTTCTAGGCTCATGCACTGTGAGCGATATGGTGATTTTTAAATAACAATGTTAATTGCTACCGTGATTTTTTTGATATCAGTGATTTTAAAGAGTGACGTGACCACGACTTTTATTTTATTTTAGTATGGCATTGCTAGTGCTACTCTACTGTATTTCAAATATTGCGATCGTGGCGTGAGGCAAGACTTTTGTGATTTTCGTCAGGTCAATTTTAACTTTTATATTTTTTTTGCGCTGCTATTGCATCTTTTTCAGGGGTATCGGTTGCTACTATTGATTTTCTTTTAGGAGTTCCACGCCTCGAAGCTACTCGAGGTTTTGCTTTAGGGTATGGAAGTAGGTCTTCTGGTTTCACAAATGTCTTTCTATTTTCTTCACCTGCAATATTCGTTGATGTTGATGGTTGACCATTATTCTCTTTATGAACATCTGTGTCTAAAATTTGGAGGTTATTTTCAGTGTCCGTTTTAGCTGCTGTTGCATTTTCATTAATTGGTCGATCAGAAACCGACGAAGACAAGAAATCCTGTTCCTTAAATACATTTCTGTCATATGGAAATATTCCAGTGCATCTGAAACCACTGTCCCAAGCAGTGAGTTCCATCTTCGGTATGTCATAAATTTGCACCACTTGCCCAGGGTGAGATAGCATCCAGCTGTCCATTTTTCAATACAAAAACGTAATTTAAACAGTATTTTTTAGCCCGGGGATGGTATGGACAGTGTCCAGACGTACCCCGTAGGTCGATGTCCAGACCATCCCCAGGTGACAATTTTACTGTAAATATTGTTATACTACACAATCTCAACTAAAACGAAACTGAATGCATCGTCAACAGTGCCACAATAGTATGCGGTTTTCATTGTATCTACCAAAGTTCAGCTAATTAGTTCGTTAAAAAAGAAAAACTTAATAAACGACATATACAAATTTACATACCCAATAGCTAATTTCACAAAAATCAGTACAAAACAACAACACGTGTTCTCAGTGAATTGTACTTATTTAGAGGTTAGAATATTACCATAAGCCATCTATCAAGCAATAGTAGAAGTAATAAAACTTTACTGAACCGAAAACTACCAGCCTGTCCACACGTACCCCGTGTCCACACCATCCCCGGTCTCCCCTATCGACTAAAAAAAAACTATATCTCACTAATCTCTTCAGCCTTTCTAGTTTGACATTTATAGTTTATGAATACGCAATGGTACTTAGTACATTTGAAAAAAAATGTTTTTATAAAATTAGAAATAAAGCAACTCTTCTTTTCAACTCTTCTCTTGTGCTTTTTTTAATTATGGAACATAGACAATTTTATTCCTGTCGTATGTATTCGCAATTGGCATTTAAAAATAAAATCATCTGGTTTTTTTTGTCACAGCCGATTTCGTCGTTCTGGTAAGACTTGTCCCGCCTTCGAAAACAAGCGTTCACAGGGAACTAATGTTGCCAAAGTACACAATTTCGTGCAATCGTGCAGTTTTAGATAAAATCGGTAGCAGCAGCTTGTGTTCCCGCCACCACAGAAGAGAATTGTTTTGTCGAGGTAAAATTTAATATCTTCTTCAAGATATCTTTGCATCTCAATAATGGCCCGTGACGTGGATGTACCTTTTGGTTGAACAGCGGCAATAGTTTTATCAAAACACTCCAAATAGACATATCATCATCTACGTCCATTTTTTGTGGAACAGATATGGTCTCTGAATTCTCTGATTTCTTAAAATCATCAGTATTTTTTTGACGTTCTCGGGTTTCTCTAGTAATTTTTTCTGCTATTACTGTTATTAATTATTTTTTCACGTTCTCAGCGATAGAGGGATTGGAAAAGGCCAATTGTTTGAATTTTGGATCAAGAAAAGTGCTTATCCCCAACGTTTTACTTAGTTCTATATTTCCAAGACGATCCTGAAATCCTGATTTAAGACGTTGCACTCACTACGTTAGCAACTGGTTAAGTTAGTTAATTGAGAATTCTGGAGTATTCTTACAGGTACATCACATACAAAAATTCATAAATGTTTCCCGATTCCCGCAATTTCACGGATTTGATATACTTATTGAAATATTATGAATTCAAATTAGTTTTCAAAGTCCGTAATGACCGATATCGCATATTACACGTGTGAATCCTTAGACAAGGAAAGAGAGTGGACACGTAACCAGAATCGTAAAACTGTTACCGCCTGCCACATCGCGGATGGGGTCAGCGGCTTAACATAATGTTTGTAATACATTTTTTCCAATGTAATAATACCAATTTGTTTTGAGAATGAATGAATGCTTGTTAAAGGCACATAATGGGTTGGTATCAAAGGAGAGAAATCAATAAATTAATCTATTATAGAAATGAGCACCTAGATTTTATCTTGAGAAATTTAAAAATTGGTTACCCACGCCACTGCTATAATGGTCGTTTTGAACATAGAATATACGTTATATATGCAAATCTTTAATGAACATTACTAAAACTCGTCATCCAAATACTAGTATTAGTTGAATTAAAGACTGAATAATTACATACTTAAAAATCATTTGTCAGAGATAACTCTTTCGTCATTTAAAAGAAACAAAACTACATAGTCCATTGTACATACAATTATTTGTTTGCCTGGGAAATGAAATTCCAATCTCCTTTTTCTCGCTTCGACTTCGGCATCCGTTAGCACAACAATTCACCATTATTCAGTTCAAAAATCAATCACAATCTTAATAACTTTCACTTAAAAATTCACGAAAGAAACACAGGCCGTTTTCGCTTTGTCTGCCACATATAAAATGGCGCCCAGCAAAAGTGTGTGACAGATCGCAAGTGTCAAATAAGGCGAAGTGCGGTATCCATATGCTTTCCTAATCTAAGTGTGAATCTGATGATGTGAAGCGATTTGTCATCATGACAAACATAATTAGTATATTATGCAACGATCATGTAACCGAGATACGAAACGAGCCAAAGGCGAGCTTCGTATTGTTGTATGTATGTATGTATGTATTTTGGGGTGACATTCACTGAGACCTAAAAGATCTATTGTGCCCCCTTACTTCTACTCAGTTTCTGAGGAGAGTCTCAGAAACTAGTAGTTCCTTTAGTCCTATTTCCCGGAGGAATTTTAGGATGTCTGCAGGCTTCAACTTAGGCAAATGTTCCTCTTCTATCCAGTAATCTCCTAGGTGCTGTGCTCTAGGATTCTGAAGTGCTGTGGAAAGTATGTGGATGGAGGTTTCTTTTTCCACTATTTTGAGCTTTTTCAGGTGCCCATTCAGGCGACAATGTCCCGTTAGGATCCCTGTTAAAATTCTTAGCGTAGTTTTACTTCGACTTATGCATTCTTTTGATCTCAACAGGTTGTAGTCACCCAGAAGAGTCTGATTGTATAAGCCCTACTAGATCTTTCCAATGGTCAGATCTTCTCTTTTTCTCGGCTTCACTTATTTCTTCCAATATTACATATTACAAAAGGGTTCAGGCCCCCAGAAAGGTGTTTCAGTCCCCCTCTTTGCTAGTTTATCTGCTATTTCATTTCCTTCTATTCCAGTGTGTCCTGGAATCCATAGTAAGGTGACTACATTGTTCTCGCCTAGTTCATTGAGTTTGTCTAGGCATTCCCACACCATTTTGGAACTGATAACATAAGAGCTCAGTGCTTTAATGGCTGCATGACTATCCGACATTATGATAATCCTTTGTCTTCGGTATCCTTTATCAATATTGAACTGGGCGCACTTTCTTATGGCGTGGATTTCCGCTTGAAAAATACTTGGGGTTTTTCCCAAGCTTTCAGAGTGTTTGGTTCCTGGCCTGAACACTCCTATCCCAGTTCTTTCTATTGCTTTTGAGCCGGCTGTGTACCATTGAATGGCATTCTTTCCAAGTCTGGTAATGGTATTTGGATCCCATTTCTTCTTGTTGCTCAATTCCGTAACGAATTTCTTTGAAAAGTTATACTTTTTCATCATACCGTCTTGTGGCATGTCCCAGGTTGTGAGGAGGTGTTTTTTTTTAATGATTCCCTCTCTACTTAGTCTGTATCTTGTTCTTTCTGCAACACTTTCCACCACCATATGTAAAGGGGTGAGGTTGAGAATCACTTCCATGGCTGATAATAGGCATGCTCTCACTGCTTCTGTAATTCATATAAGTACAGTCTAGTCCTTGAATTTTGGAGAGATTTTCTCTCGTCGTTAATAAGCTAGTTCTAGTACCTCACGCTATGGCTACCAAGTGATAATTGGTCTCACTATGGCAGTGTACATCCAGCTTAGGATTTTTGGGTTACAACCCCAGTTTCTTCCTGCCAGATTTCTGCACACCATTAGAGCCATTTTTGACTTGTAGGTAATTTCCTTTTCGTGTTTGTTCCACAGGAGTTTACTGTCTAGAGTTAAACCCAGATACTTGACATCTTGTCTCCATTCAATCTCGTTCCCATCAAGTTTTATGGTTTTGAGGTTAAGTTTTCTTTTATTAGTGAAGGCTATCAGGATGGTTTTAGTGGGGTTGATGCTAAGTCCCACTTGCCTACACCAGCTATTTGTATACTCCCTTTTGTACAATATCACAAAGGGTGTCTTCGAATTTCCCCCTGGCTGTTATGACAATATCGTCGGCATATCCTTGGCAGGATATTCCGAGATCCGTCAAACCACACAGGTGTTCGTCAACCGTCAGACTCCACATTAATGGGGATGTTACTCCTCCCTGTGGGCATCCTCTGGTAGTACAGATGGAGACAATGTCTTTGCTCGTCCTCGTCTCTGCTACTCTTGTGGGGAGCAGTTCCGACATCCATTTAGATGTTGTGCTGTCTACACCTCTTCTCTTTAATGCTCTTTTGACAGCCTCATGTGGAGTATTGCCAAAAGCTCCTTCTATGTCCAAAAATGCACATACTACAGTTTCTTGGTTGTCTAGAGCACCTCGGATATCCTCCGTCAGTTGTACCAGTGCAGTCTCCGTAGATCTGCCTGCCTGGTAAGCATGCTGACATGGCTAGGATTTCCGTTCTAATATGGTTATCAATAGCCTTTTCCATCGTTTTGAGTACAAACGATGTTAGACTAATTGGTCTAAAGGATTTGGGGTTTGTTGTGTCCCTTTTTCCAGTCAACAACAATACTCTTTTGATTGGTCTACATACGGCGATATGGAGAGGGCACTTGTTTAAACTTGCAAACTAAAGTTTGGAATACTTTTACACTACAACTTGCTATATGAAAAAAAATAGAATACAAAAAAAAACTATTACGGTCTGCTTTAGTTTATTTATTAAAACTTACACAATATACATAATATATTATAGTATATAATATTAATAAACAATGTATGGCGAGAAAATCCATTAGGACTGTTTTTATAAAACAATAAAAATTCGACTAGAACTAATTTTACAACTTTGTGGTTTAAAAATTCAACATTAAATGTTTTTCAAAGTACACGCAACTGTTGCAGCTCGAAAAAAAAATGAAAAAAACTGGAATTGTATAATTAAATTACCAATTCACATTTTAGAGAGTATTTCAAATGAAGATTCATATCTTTAGGGATGAATGTATGAATTGCTAACTAATTAACTGGCGAGGAAAGTAGAGATTGGCAGGTTGATCGCTACTGCAAAAATTAAAAAAAACTGACATTGTAAATTGCGCTAGACACTTAGCTTAAAACAGCTTATTACAAATAAGTTTCTATTATTTATACATTTTTTAGGCACTCTTATATTATATTAATTTGTATTGTACTGATAAATCGATGAGCCAATTTCTACTGTCAAACGATATTTGAATTGCATACCTTTGTCTATCAGGCGCTATTCGCATAGAACCTACATTGGGCGATGGCGTGGCACTGACGTACGCCTCTCTTGTATTTTATATGTAATTAAGTACATGGTCCAATGTACCACCGAGGTAACGTGGCGTGGCGTCCAAAGACAGACTCGTTCGTTGCATGCAGCTGGTTGTGTACAATAGTCAAAATCCAAGATGATATTAAATTTAGGGACAGTTTCATAATTATTTTAAAAGGAGATTTTAAACCGAAAAGCTTCCTTCAAGTCATAATTGAGTCAATTCTGGCAATTTGAGACAGTAAACTCTACTTTAAAATGGTACCTACACTCAAACAACATGCAACAAAATAAATTGACTTTTCACAATCTAAACGAAATTATTCCGAAATGAATCTACTTTGGTACTCAAGTAAATCTCATGATAATGAAAAAAGAATACGGCGTAATAGTATTTTTTGCGCGATCGATCTTTTTTGTTTATTTACAGCATTGGTTGTCAGGTCGGTAGGTTGTGTTTACCGGTTTCAAGTCTAACACGTCGGTAAGTGATTTACTTACCGTTCAGACGTCGGTAAGTAAACTACGTCTTAGCCCTACATACATTTAAGTGGTCCTAAATAATATATTACTTCATTAATTACACAAAAGAAACGAAAAAATAAGAAGATTGATATTTTTTAATGAACAGAATCGAACAGAACGATATAAAAAGTAATAAATATCATGAAAACAATTTCACCAAAATGCAAATTATATTTTAAATTGATCGAGAAGTATAAATGTCACTTTTGACATTTCGTTCATTTCGATGAAATTTAAATTATTTTATTCGAAATTCGAATATTTCAATACGATCGCGCAAAAAATGGTATAAGCATTTCGAACGTTAAGGGTACCTAATACCGGTCTCCAGCATAATTGGAGGCTGAGCGTAGCGAACATTGCTGTCAACCGGTAAACAACCCTTACCGTTCTTGATACTTAATATACTATTATGCAACGATCATGTAATGATAGCCATTAAGACACGAGCATGTTGTAGGATACGTATATAATATGCGAGTGTATTAATGGGCATTACATGAAAGTTGCATACAATATTTTTTCTACTCCGATTAATAAGAATTATTTAATTAATTTTCTCTAATTCATAAATTGTTTGTATAATTTTTCATAAGTTTTCTTGGATTTTTCTGGTAATATGTTGTCAACTGCATTTTCGGCTCTCTCTCTTATTTCTGGAGGCGTCAGAGAAAATTCTTTGTTATCACTCATTATTTTAACACAATTTAATTATTTAGTTTAATTAATTTTAAATATAGTTACTTTTGAAAATCAAAATCAAATCCAAAATGCGTGTAAAATTGCTAAATTTGGGACTATCTATGTATATTGTATTTGTATACTGCAAGAAGCATTAAAACATAAATAAATAAAATCGTATAGCTCAGTGCTACACTTTTATTGCAGGGAGCAGACCTAATATAATTAATTTCAGAAATGTCAACCAGGAATCCATGGCTATATTAAATATTGTGCGAATGTCGCATTCCTATTGGCTTAAAAATCTGTATCATAATGAAAATTTGTATCATAATGAATATCATTATGATACAGATCTTAGTCTTTTAATAAGTATATTATAAAACAGGAGTAGAAAAAATATATTTATAGAACACGTAGGTAATCCATATTTTGAAAAGTACAACGATTTGTCTTTTTTTCGAAAGATTCCGGTTAACGAAGCAAATAGAAGATCGCCTTGCTTGTACAAATGGTCCTTAGCGTCAATTGATCAATTCAGAAGATTGTTTCAATTTTTCTCTTATTTAAATTTTCTATTGCAAGAACTGATCCTTCTTATGTTATATAAACATGCCATTTTGAGAATGGAGTATACAGCCTTCACAACATATTACATTTGGTAATCTCCAATCATTCCAGCCAGTTTTGAGCATATAAGATGACGTTAACGTCTTTTTCTAAGGATTGTACCCTTTTTCAATACAGCTGGATTCTACTACTATTCCGCTCATTATAGCCATTTTTTTAGTTTAACCACGCAAACCGGGTTAACAATATCATAACGCCACGGCAAACTTATGCCGTAACGGTTTGTGGAAACTTATAGGAATAAACATACACCTAACCTCCAATAAGATAACTACTCAATCAAACTATCTCATGCCCACTTGCACCGTATTCGCTAACTCACTGTTTAAAATAACACACTGTTAAAATTTAAATAATCGATTAAATTGCAATCACTTGCACCGTAATTTAAGGGTTCTTGGTTAAAATAAACATATCAATCTGGGGATGTTTTGCTAAATTACAATCGGTTGGTACTAACACCTAACTTCAGTCTCGTCAGACAATGATATTTTGAGGTTAGATTTCGGATATAAAAAAATTAGATGACTGGTGGTTGTGTGTGGGGCGTATAATTAGAAAAAAATCTTCACCAATACTTTAAATTATTAGAAATGTATTCTCTCCATGCTCAAAACGAATTTTAACAAAATAATAACTGTGCCAGTCGATTTCTTCTCAAAATATACCCCCATTTGGCCATTTAAATTCCTCTATTTAAAATTTGCCCCTGAAACGATTGATAGTAAGTAAAGCTCTTGCTCTTGAATTGTATTCAATAATTTCACATTGACAATTTATAAACTAATAACTGAACAAATGTTCCCAGTAAAAGGGTCTTTTGAGGGTGCTACCTTAAAATTTCAGTTGAATATTCATAGATATGTGGTATTTACAATATATCCCTATCATCTTCAAGAAAGATGTCTTCTATATCATAGGTTTATATACGATTTAAGCCTCCAAAATCGGTAGCTTAGTTTAACAGTGGCTTAAAAGAGTTCAACCGTGGCTTAAATTGCGATGCAAGCCAAAGTTCAAAATTAACTAATAGTTAAATTTTAAACTACTGTTATAATAACGGTGCAAGTTGCCATCAGTGAGCTCGTTTGTGTGGTTGGTTAACTGTTATACGTCATGGTTTGGAATACAAGTGAAGGAATATTAACTGGTTAACTATAGTTAATCCGGTTTGTGTGGGTTCCGAGAAAAAATGGCTTCTGTGTGCATTGCTCACGTAAAGTCTTCGTCACGTCCGTTCAACGTCGTTGCCACGTGTTCCCCGACGTCTGTTCAATGTAAATTGTGCCTAAGAATCGTGTTATAAACCATATTGGAGCGTTGACAATAGACTTTGATAGTAAAAGATTATTATTTGAATAACATGTATCTGATGGAGTGTTTTGAAAATACATGATAAATATGTTACTGTATATTATTTATAATAGAAATAATTCAATAGTATCGGTATCTAATAGTTTTAGTACTTATACAATTCAAAAAATGAATTCACGTTTATGCTTTGACTAAAATATAACTTGAAGCTCTTCTGAATTTATAAAACTTATTTCTGCAAAATAGTTTATATACTTTTAAGCTTTCCTTTTCAGTGAAGTTTTAATAGTCGGATATAGAAACTATACTATGATTAAACCAAATAATACACCAGCAAACAATAAGCGCAGCTGCCTATTTTTTTCAGCATGTCTGAAAGATGCCATTTTTATAAGAAGATACTTGTCTTACTTCACTTTGTCGAGGAATGAAGAATAGAGGAGTTGAGTTTTAGGTCAGTGTATGGCCAACAAAAAGCAGTTTTTATGACAGGAATAATAGTTAATGTCTACCATTCAAATCATAAGATTTTTGCAGTTTTTTATCATTGCGAATATTTACATTGCTTCATTGAAACAGTGTATACACCCCCGGAGCGTAAATCTTTAAATTTAAAATACTTTTAACGTTTTAGTTGAATTCTCAACACATCGGTGGCCAATAATTCTAGGAACTTTTGGCAAGTCACCATTTCATTTCTGTGATCTGTCACTAAATACGTCAGATGTCAGTGAAAAAAGTAATCGGAAGAATAGAAATACAACTAACCAGAACTGCTACAAAAATCTAATGGAAAATGGACATAAACGAATATAAAAAAAAACAAATATAACTGACATTTGACATAGCTAGCTACAGAATAACAGAAATGAAGTGGTGACTTGCCAAAAGTTCCTAGAACCATTCGCCACTGATGCATCTAGAATACAGCTAAAACCTTATTTTAAATTTCAAACATTGTTTCAATAAAGCAATGTAGATGTTCGCAATGATAAAAAAACCTGCAAGAATCTTATGTATTGAATGGTAGACATTAACTGTCATTCTTTTCATAAAAACCACTTTTTGTTGGCCACACTGATCTTAAACTGAACTCCTCTATTCGTCATTCCTCGACAAAGTGAAGTAAGACAAGTATCTCAAAAGCTTGATGATTTGATTTGATGATGAATTGAATACGATACATATGTTGCTTTCGTTTATTTGGGCTTCAAGCACTTGTGCTTTTGAGCAGAACGAACACGATTTTTTAGGATCCTTAAAACCACTTGTCATGTGCCAATGCCAATGAATTTTCTGTGTTGTTAGAAGAACAGTTTTCCATTATAATGTTGTTGATAATATAATTTTGCATATTTAGATATTTTTAGTGAGGTTTTTAAATCGTAATCGACACAATCTTAACCTTTAAATAAACGCCAAACCGGACAAATGTCAAATATTTAATGTCCGTGGCTTGAAGCATAGATAACATAACACTGAAGCTTGAAGCTCATACTTTTCGGTATGTGCTTGAGGGGCAAGGGGAAGGTAAGACTAGGCGTCACGTCCGGTAATAAACGAACGAAATTCAGTCAAGCGTTCGCGGACGACACTCAGCTTTATTGTCATTTTAATATTAATAATCATAACCTCACAATAGAAAGCTTAAACAGGGATCTTCGAATAATGACATACATTTCAAAGGAACATTCTTTAAAACTTAATTCATCGAAGTCTAAACTTATGCGATTTTATCTAATGTCAGTTTTTCGAGCAAATTTAGTGATTGGCAAAACTTTGAGTTAAAGAGAAATTTATCTGATAAAAGAAAAGCTCGAGTGTTTTTTGGCAAGATAAATTAACGACAGAATATTGAAATTATAAGTAACCAAACTTGCGACTCATTGTCATTGTGTTTGTCTGCTTACTAGATATTGAGGAAGAGGAGTTTTTATCGCGATAAAAAAGGATGCACCTTTTTTATCGATGTCAGAGTGACAATAACATTTCCAGGTATATGACATTTTAACATTGGAGTTAATTTATCGTAAATAAACCAAACTTTTTATCATTTGTACTGAAACTGTCAAAATTTTTCGACTATTATTTGGCAGTTTGATCGATTTTTCCTTTTAGTGCGTCCACACACATACCTACCAAAACTCATTTTCAACTAAATTAACTTTACGCTGCCTCGTCGATCCTTATATTTACCGGTTCCAAAGATCCGTCTTTGGATTTATTCCGCCTCATTCTTTGTACAAATGGAATGGTGAATGACATAATAGTTGAAAGAGCAAATAAACCACCGGCTACCAAAAATCCATACGAATATGAATATGCATTCATGATTGTTCCGTGTATGGGTGGTCCGATCAAAGCTCCGGTACCTCTGAACAGGATTAGCAGTCCGAAGGCACTCGTGAGTTTTTCTAATCCAAGAATTTCCACTAGGAGAATAGATGTTAGCGAAATGTAACCAGCTGAAACAAAAAACATTAGATACATAGGTGCTTTGATTTTGTTATTATGAAATGAAAAAATACGGAAATTTAAAGACTGTATCCATAATAAACTGTTCTTCAAACTGCATAGGTAAAAATTCTCTTACCAAACGGAAACTACAGAATTTTCATAAAACATGTTTCCATGTGAAGAAAATCGAACATTCTCTTTTTTTTCTGAACACCTCCAACTTACCCATTGCACTTCCATATATCAAAGTAGCAGCTGCATATGATGCGTAGCTATGACACAATGATATTCCTCCAAGGGTGAATGACATTATCACCATACAAATATTGTTTACTAATAAGGTATTGACTTTTGGGAAATCTGCAAAGAATCCACATACGATACGTCCTACTGTATTTGTTATTCCCATAAAAGATATAAGAAGAGATCCATTTGATTTAGCAATTCCCTGAAAATAAATAATTGAATTAATATTTATTAAGATTTAGGCTCCGTTTCACATAAGAATGAGCCACGTGAAGTTTGCCAACTGTCGATAATTGAAAGTATAAATATTTTAACATGTACTATTGGTATATTGTATTTGAGAAAATATCTCGTAGAATTTCAAAGAATTCTCAAATAAGTTCGATTTAAACTATACACGTGATAAATATATTCTCAATAATTCAATTATGTGAAAACGTTAAGCTACTGATTTGAAGTTGAATGTCAATTTTATAATATGGTTTTGACAAGTTCGCGCATACGACTGCAATTTCAAGGGGGTCTTCCTACGTGAAACGGAGTCTAGAAATTACTGGATTATTTTTTCTGGGTGCATTTTAAATTATTAATGTTGGATTATAGCAACTGTTATTTGCGTATCATGCGTGTGTCGTTCAAGATTTTTCATAATCCCGCTGGAAGATTACATTTAGATTCCGACGAAAGAACAAACCACGTACCTCGTAATTCTACAGAAAAACCCCAACATGACATCTGAATACCGTTAAATCAAAATTACAGTATGGGATTACGAAAAAATTATAACCATATATGCAGACCCAACTAGCAAAATGGAATTCTAAGAGGACTGAATTGTTGTATAATAGTCGAATAGCGTTGTTTTAACGACTTTTTATTTCTATTAAGCCTTTTGTTGCGATAATTTTGTTTTTTGAAGAAAATTGTGGTATTAAATAATTCTATAGTGACTTTTATATGCTATAACGCATTATACGATCATTTCTTTAAACATGATATAATACCTTATAAGCCAGTTTATACAATATTAAAAAAATATCATTTTATAAGACTTTATACCTATTGTATAAGAGTTCTATAATATACTATATAACTAACAGCTACAACATTATAAAATAGTTACTTACTTAAGCTTGTCTTATTGAAGCTGTATAATGTTGTATAGGTAATAAATATTGTATAGCATTCAATTGCGTTGCATTATAAAACACTTTTTAGTTGTAGAGTGCCTAAATATTCTTCCTTATAAAACATTTATCGTATTTTACAATAAAATATTGTTTGAGGCATTTCTTTGGTATAAAATTGTTATATTATAAATCGCCATGTTTAAATAGGCAACTCTTGTACCGCTATCGCCACCATTATGAGCAATTGAGTTGGAAACATGAAACTTTATTGAAAAATGTGACTTTATCATTATTTAGAGAATTACTTTGTGGAAGAATATCCATATGAAGTAATAAAAACTACTCATAAAAAATGTATGTTAGGATTTTCTATCTTATTATTATTTTTCAAGTATCTACTTGAAACTTAACCAGAATTGAAGCGCTTCATTTTCTTGCAAAATATACCTATAATCTATCAGTAAAATTTGCGGCGCATTAAAATTTGTGCTATTAAACCATCCAAATGAAATTATAATTTTTACTCCGCTCAAGCGGCCCAAGTCGTTTTGATAAGTCTCCATTTCTACAAATGAAATGTAGGATGCATGTTCAAATTGAAATATAATTTGGTTCTGATATTCTTCACTAAAAAATGAAATGCTCTTATAGATGACAAAATGTTTCCATTGTGCTCGAAATAACAGCATTATAAAAAAATATATTGCATTATACAACCATTTTGTAAGACCTTCATAGTGCAGCTTCAATCCCATTTTATAGAGGTGACTACATGACACACTATTAAATATTTTATAGTAGCTGTATAAATGATTATAAAACAGTCGACTAAAATTTGTTTAAATGTGTATTAAACAGTCATATAAGAGTTGTATAAACTTTTAATAGAACTGTTATAGAACCAAACAGTTGTATAAAAATGGAACCTTTTCAGTTGTATAAGGATCATTTAATTGTTTTGTAGACCGTTATAAGAATTTTAGTATCCTATAAGATATATCTTGTAGCTGTTTAAACAAACCTTATAGAATTTAAATTGCTACTTGGGAAGTGATATTGGAAAATTTCAGGTTGTCACCTAGTGGGAACAATTGAGGAAAATATTTTTCTCGGTCAGATTAAAGTGTCTTCCGAATGTTATAGAGTAGCTTTTGTTCCATTCATATATCTCTATTTACATGGGGGCTCCAAAATGTCTTGAATGGCTTAGCTTCTTTTAAAAATAAAGCAAAAGCTAGTTGGCCAAACTTTTTAAGTAACTTTTAAACAGAACAGAAACCCATTCAAACACAATTTGGAATTTTACAAAAAATACCATAACTTCCATATAAATTCAATACCTATCGTTGGATACAATATTCACATTCGTCAAAAAAGGCTACTTTACACACTTGTTAAATAAATAACTATATTAACAAACCGTTTAGTTTGGTGGCATTGGAGGCATTTAACGTTACTCGGAAGAGATCACGCAGCAAAAATATGATATAACTTTATATAACTTTACTTATACAGTTTTGAAGAACTTTAACATGAAAACAAAACAAAAGAAGAAGTACTAGCATTTTTTTTAGCTTTAGCTTAAAAATATTATTGCTTCAATTCAAAATCACAAAAATTCTCCAGTCTCTCCTCGACCCATATTAAATGTCTTGCTTGACAAAATCTTACGAGCGAATGATAAAGATGAGGTTCGACTGGTATCTTGAATACTATTCAAAATTGCCACCCACTTAGTATGGATTTAGGAGAAGTACGACCGATGCCTCATCTCTCATTTGGTATGTGATATTTAGCACTCATTTACAAATAACTTCCATTTAGCTTGTTTATTTATTGATATAAAAGGAGCGTATGTCTCAGTTGATTTGAACATTTTAGCAACAAGAATGTTGAACTCAAACATCGGGAAAAAATCCTATAAGCATAGTAAATCTTAAAATCCACATCAAAGATAAAAATATGAAAAAATACACGGTGTTAGAACGGTAAATCCAGGTGTTCCACAAGGTGCAGCTCTTAGCCCAATTCTTTTATGATATTCAAAACTTTTTACATTCTTACACTAGCCCGGTGCAAACTCGAAAATTTAAGATGCAAGTGCAGTTGCAAAAAGAGCTGGCGCTGTGTCAATTCAGTTATGAACAGACAAAGTGCGAAATTAAAAGTATGCGATAAATGAAAACATAAATCCTGTCATATTACTAGAAAAATTTCCTCTCTAAAATTTGATTTTTGATACTATTATGTAGTAATCTGTAATTATTCCAAATTACAATTATGGAAATCTAATAGTTAATAAAAAGATCCTGCAGTCCATTCACAATAACTTTGTCAACTATTTACACATTTATACTGGATTCGCTTTTGTATGTTTCTGACACCAACTAGGTACCAACTTATAGAGAAACTGCGTAAAGTCTAGTGGCGCCTCTAGTTTTTTTATTCTTTCTTTTAATTTGTGCGAATTTAATTTATAAATATCAAAGTAAGTGAATAATATTATAACCAAAATAAAGTGATAATGAGTATGAGTAATGTTGAAAATAAGTCAAGATCTGGAAACACAGATTGTTATGGCGTGCCGTTTTGGTATTTAATAACATCGTTTTAAAAGAGGAAAAAAATATATATCTCTTCTTTCAAACATTTTTATTCCGTAATTATTCTGTTGAAGAATTAAAATTATGTTTTTCATAATAATAATACGGGAATTTCTATTATGAAAACATAATAGAAATTGCCGATTTAAAATTATGAAATACATAATGAAAATTCATGAATTTAAATTATGAAAAACATAATAGAAATTCAATTTTCAATTATGTATTGAGGTTGCCTATACTACTACCTGAAATCGGATAGTTAATGCATTACTGCAAGATAAGCAAGATACATAATGAAAATTTAATTTCTTTTATGTTTTTCATAATTTTAATTCTTGAATTTCTATTATGTTTTTCATAAATTTGAATCTGTAATTTCTATTATGTTTTTCATAATTAAAATTCGAAATTGAAGAAGAAAAATTATGAAAAACATAATACAAATCCGTTTTGTATTATTTATTCAATAATTTTTATTCTTGAATTTGTATACCTAATGTTTTTCATAATTTTAATTCTTGAATTTCTATTATGCTTTTCATAATTTTAATACTTGAATTTCAATTATGATTCTAATAATAATAATACACGTATTTCAATTATGAAAAACATAATAGAAATTTCCGATTTAAAATTATGAGAAACATAATAGAATACAAGAATTAAAATTATTGAAAACGTAATAGAAATTCCATTTACATTATGTATTGAGGTTGCCTATTCTGCAGTAATGCATTTACTACACGATTTCAGGTACTTGCATTAGATTAGTATAGGCAACCTCAATACATAATGGAAATTGAATTTCTATTACGTTTTTCATAATTTTAATTCATGAATTTTTATTACGTATTTCATAATTTTAAATCGGCAATTTATATTATGTTTTTCATAATGGAAATTCCTGTATTATTATTATGAAAAACATAATTTTAATTCATTAACAGAATAATTAGGGAGTGAAATTTTTGAAAGAAGAGATATTTTTGTTTTTAAAACGATGTTATTAAATACCAAAACGGCACGCCATAGATTGTTGTTGTTGTGTCACAATAGTAAAACGGATAAAAATTTCATTATCTTCCATCAAAATCACATTTATTGGAACGTCGACAGAAGTAGATACACTATAATTTTTCACAAATCTTTAAAAATGATCTTTAGTGCTTAATTTATTTAAATGAAATGCATATAAGCTATGTCATGTTAGAAAGAGTGCTCCTAAAAAATTATAAGCACAGTAGCTTGTTCAATTTATGGATGGTGGTCGTAAGAAAAAACAGTGTGCAATTTGTTGGCAAATGCTAATTTCTCACAAAATACTATTGCCTACGGGAAAGTATCACTTGGCGCACTTGTTAGGAAAATTACTATTTTATTTAATTTTTGCTTGTATTTCTAATAATAACCAACTTATCCTGCCCGTCTTTGTAAGTAAATCTTAGGTATTTTCTTTTAAAAAGGTATTGGCACATCACATCTTGTTTTCGTAAATATGTATTTTTCTACTTTCTCTATAAGAGCGAGCTATATTATGATCATGTTCACATTCATTATATATTACAAGCACGTACTCGTATAAAGCATATTATACAATTTTACCGTGAAGGTCAACAGATATATATATATATATATAATTTTTATTAAAAACGTTTTAATAACTTTGACAAAGACCTGAAAATTTCATATACGACCTAGACATAACGGCCGTAAATTTAAATAATAACAATCATAACAAGAAATTTCATCTAATAGAATCATTTCATTGCAAATATAACTAGTATTGCATAATACATCGACTAGTCGCTTTCACTGTTGCAATTTCCAGACTGATAAAATGTTGCGTAAAGTTTGTTGTTTTTTCTGTAACGGATTGATTAACAGGTCAAAGACAAAAAAATGTAATGAATATTAAATTTCATTAATAAAATGTCACTTGTCACATATTATGTGGGATAAAGAGTAGATAAAAAAAGGTTATAAAATAAAAGTATCTCAATATAGGTACCTACACACAAACATGATGAAATTATAAGCGAGATTGGCCTTATTGTTAATTAATTTTTGAATTAAGATTACCTAACGAACGGAATAAATAAGCTTGACAAGGTCTCACAGAAAAAAAGAAGCTGGAAACTGATAATTAGAATGGACGCTTTTGGTTTATGAATTATTTAATCAACGAAATAACTGGAGAGCAAAAAATTGAGATCACATGCTGGAAGTAATTTTGGGAACAATAATAATGAAGTCATAATTGTAATAGTAGACACTGAATCATTTATTTCCGAAAACTCCGAAAACTAACATCTGTTACTCGACTTATTTGACGTAAAGAGACACCATATTATCGGCTTATCTGGAATAAGACAATAATTTACTTGCATGTACCGGGCATACTTTGGTATTTCGTGTGACATAATATAATCTGTCAATCCACAGAATAGTGAAATTTCTCGTCCATTCACAAGGAGGATTAGGTCCATTTTTAATGTATTCTCCACTTTTAGCATAAACAATAAATAAATAAAACCATACACTACTGGAGTAAACAATAGATAGGAATCTTTGTGTGGAGAAGCATCGATGACACGGGCGAGTTCACTAGCTACAAGCCAGCGAGTTAGCGAGTTCTCTAGCAGCTTGTAAACTCGCTCCGTGTCATCTTGCTTTGAACAAAGATTACAGAATGTAATCTTTGCTTTGGGGCGCGTTCACTTTGAACGTCGAACGACGTTGGACGCGTCGAATATTGTTCACTTTCGACGTCGAGTGAAATTTGCCAGCTATCAGTTTGGCAAAGATAAACGTCGGGCGACTTGCCATCACGTCCACCTCGAGCACATGGACGAAAGTTGCCGGACTTGCGCGTTGAGAATTTTTCCAATCAGCTGTTTATAAATAACAATTTACAAAATTAGGTGAAATTAATTCGATGGTAAAATTATTCAGAATTTATATATTTCCCAATAATTTGACCTAAATATTATGTAAATATGTTCAAATTGAAATTGGAAGACGTTGAAAATAGTACCCAGTATATAATTGATTTCAATGATGAAGACTTTTAACGAGCGGTAACTGGTGGGTTAATAATAATCAATCCTTAATTCCTTGCCACCTACAGTACCTACTATTCCAGTAAATAAAGGAAAAAAGTTTACATTAATTACGCCCTATTTTCATCTTCCGGCTGGAAGTTTCATTTGGTACCTCATAAAACATGAGACAAAGTTCTGCATGAAAACGCGTGCGAGGACGGAGAAAATGACCCCAAAAGACCAGAAAAATAGGTTTTCAGTCAATATCTCCTAAAATATGGCAGTTAGAGATTTTTGGTTCGGATAAAAATTGAAGTTCAGTTAATTTTCTACAAAAATGGTCCTCATAATTTTTCTCGAAAATTTGGCCGGTTTCGAGAAAAACGGCACCAAGCGCACCTCGAATAATGAGCTTCTGTGCTGTATGCCGGAGAGCACAGTCCGTGTATTTACACATCAGCGGGGGGACAAATTATTCAATAACTTTGTGGAAAATGCATATTTTCTCATGATTCAAAATTCATGTGAAGGAGGAATTTTGCTGCTATCATACCCTGTGAATTGAGTCACGCTTGACTCTTTTGGCCATATCGGAACACACGGGTCAAACTTTCCTCCAAACTTTCTCCCGGGCAATTTTGACCTCGCCAGGAATTTGTTCCTATTTTTTTTGTATTGCACTAATTTACTCAAAATTTTCTTGATTATGGGTCCTCATAAGGTCCTTTGTCATCTCTGAAATTTGTATACCCTAATTTTTTTTAATTTTCATTTAATCGTTGTTTATTGAATCCCAAATTTTTGCTTAAAAATGTATACATAATCCGATTGGTCTCTATGATACATCATTTGAAAGCTAAGAATGTCTACCTTTCTATTGTGCAATTACTTTTTTTGACGAAGTCGTCCATTTTTCAATAAAATTAGAAAACGCGGGCTCAAGGAAAAAACGCACTTTTTTTTGGTGGTTTTTTTTCTCCCTGCTTTTTATTTCTAACATTTTAACAGCTTAACTAGTGTAACGGGGGAATTCCCACCTTTCCATCGATGTATATAAGTCATACCTTTGATACCCCGGGGAAAAACCAGTATATCTAAATGTATACGCTATAATTTATTACTTTCGTTCCTCCGTCGTTCGCCGCGCGAGTGCTCTACGTGGCGCTCGTGTCGTCTGCTCGGTTCGTGTGAGTCACGCCAGTGTTCGAATTATGAAGACAGCGATAATATGTTATCCCAAAAGGTAAAATTAGAGGAAACTGTAGACTCAGAAGAAGTTGTTGACGGGGTAGAGCTAGAGGGAGCTCTAGACCCAGAAGAAGTTCTTGACCAAGAATCAGATGATGACTGGTGACGAACAGATTTATGTCATAATTGCAATGTATTTTTATATACTTTTTTCATCAATTCACGGACAATTAACCCACGAATCTCTTGTACTTTTGTTAAAAATTTTCTATGTAATATATTAGTCTATAATGTATTATTCTTGTATCATTATATTGGGTTCTCCCGTTGATAAATAAATAAAAAAAATATATATTTTTCTATAATAAATGAAACATGGAGAACGTTTATAACTCGCTATTCCAAAAACCTCAATCAGTCTGGTTGCAAAAAAATTTTCAAAAATTTGCGGAGAATCTGCAAGAAATTGTTGCTGAGTATTATGGGTGAATATTCTTCACTCTTGAGGCATTTTCAGTTTTCCTTACCAAAAGCCTAATGAACTTCAGTGTTTTGCCACATGTGCAAAGCTGATTGTTGCTAGATTCAGGTCTACTGGTGAGGTCCATCTCGCTAGAATTAATCTTATAGCCCGTTTTCCTAATAAGTATATCTTGAGGCCTCATCTGAAAGGAAAACAAGACCCTCGGAAACATAAATATCCATCAAAAGTGTTAGGTTACAGGGTTTCTCATTTATGGCACCGAGGATTTTCTTAATCTGTAAAATGTGGTGGCGCCATCTACAATTGGTTTCCACAATCCAAAACATTGAAAATAATGGATTTCCAACACCCCCCAGCTCAAATTTTGTACAAAACTTGCATATTTCACAAGTCTCAAAATTTCCGGTATTTCAACCCGATTTTTTTGCAGAAAATATTAATGTTGCGAAAAAAATCATGAGGACCATTTTTGTAGAAAATGACCTGAACTTCAATTTTTACCTGAACCGAAAATCTCTAACTGCCATATTTCAGGAGATATTGGCTGAAAACCTATTTTCCTGGTCTTTTGGGGCCATTTTCTCCGCCCTCGCACGCGTTTTCATGCAGAACTTTGTCTCATGTTTAATGATGTACCAAATGCAACTTCCAACTGGAAGATGAAAACAGGGCGTCATTAATGTTAACTTTGCCTTTTTTTCCTCCTTCATTTACTGGACTATACGTCCTACATGAAAAAATAATGTATAATAATAATAGTGGGGTTATGTCAACCAATGTCAACATCAACAAACAACAAAGAAGCGTTCAGTGCGTTCAGTTAAACGACCGCCCTACGACTTGTCCATGACGTCATTCATCCGGTAAGTTACCTTGTCGGGCGTTTCAATGTGAACGCAGCCTTGAACATGATTACACTGGGCGAGTTTACTGATAGTGAATTTGCCAACTAGCAGCTCGTGAACAACTCGCTCAATGGCTCAATGTAATCGAAGCTTTATATAGGGTTCAAAACCACAGAAGTAAATATTAATTGCAACGTTTAAAAAATGTAATAAAGATGACAACAAAAAGAGAGAAGAAGAAGTGTTACTTGGCGAAGTGTGCCTACTCGAATACTCGGTGGCAATTTTTGAGTTTAGTAAATTTATCAGTTGATTTATCTCTGTATAAGCCAACAAGGTCTAGACAACGGTAAGAGTAGCTCCGTGTACTCTGTCGTACACGGTCAACAGACGAAAACAAATAAATTATTTACATTGGCTTATGAAAGAAACACATTGAGGAAGGTATGGATATTATACCAAAATGTATCCGATTTCTTTCTAAAATATGCAGAAAACTTCACAGGCTGTTCCAACAACCGATGAAAAATGATGTGAAATTTGCCATATTGGTCTTTTTTGATGATAAAACTTTTAAAAGAGGACTAGCTTCCAAAAAGTATTGGTGTGAATTGAAACCCTTTGCAGACGAATTGTAATATTTCTGTCAGTTTGTCCTGCAATCAGTCTCAAATTAATACACTCTGACTGCATAACACGTTCATTACTATTCAGTGATAACACGAACTAGGAAATAATCTGCTGTCACCGGAGCTTCCCCACCGCATAATGCCTTTTGATCCTATTGTTGCTTCGAGTGTTGTAGCTTTTTTACAAGATGATAGAAGGTAAACGTAAAATCGCAAGAATTGTTGGTCTGAGCCTTTTAGTGGTCTAATAAACCAGAAAACAGCAAACGAGCAAAAAAGAGTTTCTTGTTGTTTGCAAGTTTGCTGAATACAATAATAACTACTGTGGTCTCGCTGCATTATCTTGTAGAAGGATGGCTACAGGTTAACCATAAAAACGCCGGTATTGTATTGCAAAATTGACTTTTTATGCAAGATAATGCCAAGTCACACGTAGCCAGAGTTTACAGGAGTATACGGATGACGTTGGAATTATACGGGTCAATTGGTCAGCTTGCAGTACAGAGATGAATATCTCCAATAGTTTGGGACAACATATCCGAAAATATACATGAGCGCCAATAACTACCCAAAAGCTGGGAGAGCTGCTATTGTAAGAATGGGATAACATCGAGCAGAATGTGTTTCTTAACCCGCCGTCACTCGCACCGTTAGAAAAAATCTAACATTTTTGAAAAATCGGTCATATTTTTTTTCAACTTGCGGTTTTTTGGCCGAGCCTTTAGGAATGTTATTCATAATGTTACTCATAACAGACATGCGTTTTTTTAATTAATATTTTTTTGACTTAAAACTTTGTTTATTTTATATTAATATGTATTTTATTTTAATAAATATTTTAATAACTAAGTACAAAATATGTTAATTGAATAATTTTTAACCCAACTGGTCAATAAATAAGTAAAATAAATAAATAAATAAATAAATAAATAAATAAATAAATAAATAAATAAATAAAATAACCAAATGTTAGATGAACTAAACATCATTTATCATTAAAGCGAGTTTAGGTGTTTAGGCAAAAAAGTTTTCTTTACTTCTTCATGGGGTTCTCAGTTGTCAAACTTATATTAAATGACTTGATTTCTCAAATTTGGATAGTACCTGAGTGGTTTACTAATAA